>PVIC010030176.1:9486-22176 GCA_004025085.1 Thryonomys swinderianus
TTTATAGAGTGGAATATTTCTATAGGAAACTTGGTGTGGGAATGTGATGAGGGGAAGGAATAAATATGATACAGAAAGAAAATAAAAGAGCATGTATAAGGGGGGAGGAGGGGGGAGTGGGTAGGGATATGGGTAAAAATGAGAATTAACTTGTGGCATATACTGGTACAAATTTCCCAATGGTATATGTGATTTTGAGATATTGGTATATAAATTGTACCAATAAAGAATTCAATTAAAAAAAAATTGATCAGGCCTTCCTGGTGCAGATGGCTCTGGACTCAACTGGCCTTTACCTCTGCTAACAACAAAGACTCCCAGTGGTCCCACATGCTGTGATGCTTCAAGGCGGAACTACTGCATTGTCAGTGTCTGCCCTGCAGAGCGGGATCTTCATCTGCATAATGTCTCTAGGACTATTGGAGGTGTTTGCCCTGCCCACAGGGCTGTTACATTCTGTTACTGGAGAGGTGCTGAATAAAAGGTGTGGTGAGCTGGGGCCTGGGGTCTTTTGCTACCCAGAGTAGCATGGATCAGGCCCCAACTTAGCCTCTCTGAACCTCATTTCTGCCTACTTATTAATTATTATTTCGCCATGTGCCGCCGACTCACAGGAGACTAGAATCTAATGAAAGGTTCTAGTTACATTCCCTTCCCCTGGTTCTCACAACTTATCATCCCAACATGGCGGCACCAGCATGGAAGCCTGAGGGGAAGATGGCGACACTGTGGTGGGGGCCATGGTAAGCGCTACACTGAATAGGACAGCGACAAGGGAGGCAGCAAGAAGCCCAAGCAGATTGAGGATAGAGGGATTAAAAAGGTCAGGTCAAAACATGAGTGGTAGAAAGGGAAAAGCAAGCTATTGCCAATTGGCAATGTTAGAGCCTGATAGGTGAAGCTTGACTGCCACCTGATAGGTGGGGTTGGGGGAAGGCAAGCTGTTGCCTGATGGGCAACACTTGGGGCCTGGTACGTGAAGGTTGCCTGCCACTGGATAGGTGAGATAGGGGCCTAATAGGCGAAAATTGACTTGCCCGTTGATGTGGACTGCCCAGGCCAGGGGCACCAGTTATCATCTTTGTCGATTGTTGTCCTGTGGGGTCGTGCCAAAATGGGGGAGGATTACCCGCAGCAATGTGCCCCACGTTTGGGCACCAGTTGTCATCTGGTCGGGCTGGTTACTGTACCATCTCTGTTGTCCAATGACCTCGGGAGGGTGAGTGGGGACACAGAGTCATGACTCCCAGACTCTGTGTCAGT
This sequence comes from Thryonomys swinderianus, assembly GCA_004025085.1. NCBI lineage: Eukaryota > Metazoa > Chordata > Mammalia > Rodentia > Thryonomyidae > Thryonomys > Thryonomys swinderianus. Next base: position 10,750 of record PVIC010030176.1, read on the forward strand.
GGAGAAGCTTCCCCCTTATTATGGAGATTATAGGCATTTATATAGTGTGGTTTGGGATGTGATTGGATGAGAGGGTGGGTGCAGTGCTCCCAGTGGGGTGTGATTGGGCACAAGGGCAGAAGTAACATTTAGCAATATATGATTGGTCTGCATCATCTGCATCAGCTGCATCATCTGTGTCACTGTGGCTTCTTAAAGGGTCACTGTATCTATTCATCTGCCAGGAGAGAGAGACAGAGACAGAGAGAGAGAGAGAGAGAGAGAGAGAGAGAGAGAGAGAGAGAGAGAGAGAGAGGAGAGAGAGAGAGAAAGAAAGAAAGAAGTGGAAGCACCTAGAGATAGGTTTGGCCACACAAGAGGGTGACAGGCACTCCTGGGGGGGCACCAATACAATGATATCACTATACACAGAACAAATCAGAAAAGTGATAATTTGGACAAATCAGAAACCTACAATTTTCAGTCCTGATTTGAATCTGGTACTGTTCACAGGACCAATCAGGAATTTTTTTCAGTCCTTTATTTGCATGTGAGCACAACCAATTCACTTAGAAAAGAGATAAGCTTGGAATTTTTGGTATAAGTCCCTTTTTCCTTATTCTCTGAGCCTCTGCGAGCCTTCCACCTCGTCCACTTCACTCTTCAAGGAGTACAGCACTTTTTCTGCCTTCCGCAATGTACCCTTGTACTGAATTTGCTGTGTGTCTTGTCCAACTGTTTGTTCAGAGCACCAAGGACCCAGAAAGAAGCCCCACAGGACTCTAGAACCTGGCATGGTATCATTTTGTTTAAACAGTATTTCTTTAGTCCTCGTTCTCCATAAATCTATGTCCTCATTCTCCAGGTTGAGTAGAATGATTTCAAAGCCTTACACACCTCTCTCATTGTGTGCCTCCATCCCCATGGAGCCAGCCACCATCTCAGCTTTTAACAGTTCTGCTACATTGTGGGTCTGAGGCGACCCAGGCCCATGTGGTAGAGACTTGGTCTTCAGGAAAGTCCTGTTGGGAGGTGGTGGAGATTCTAGGAAGCAGGGTCTGCCAGGGCATGCTGTCAAGGAGACCATGAGATGCTGGTTCCTTTCACTCACACTTTTGCTTCCTGCCCATGGAATGAGCAGTTTGGCTCTGGCACATGCTCTTGGCACATACCCTGCCATGCCATGGGCCCAGAAGCAGTGGGGCTACAAAATCAGGGACTAGACCCTCCCAAACTATAAGTCAAAACACCCCCTAACTTGACTCTCAGATGTTTATTACAGCAAAGGAAAAGCTGACCAAGACAGATAGCCAGGTGGTTATTTGTACTGTTAACACCCAGGTCTGCATACTTATTTTGTCCAGGCCATTTTGAATTCATATAAACAGGTGTGTGGATTAAGATTTGTTTCTGAGGGCTGGAGATTTAACTCAGTGGTTCCAGCGCCTCCCTTGCAATCACAAGGCCCTGGGTTCCATCCCAATAACCACATACAATGCTGGGTGTGGTGACTCACGTCCACCAGCCATCAATACCACATACCACAGTGCTGGGTGTGGTGGCTCACGCTTGTAATCCCAGCACTTGGGAGGCAGAGGCAGGAGGATTGCTGTGTTCCAGGCTTGCCTGGGCTCTATAGTGAGCTCAGGGCCAGCCTGCACTACAAAGCGAGACCCTGTCTCAAAAAAAAAAAAAAAAAAAAGATTTGTTTCTGAATAAATGAAATGTCTATATGGCTTATGTCAGTGACAGTGAACCTTTTAGAGATAAGCAACCCTACTGCAATCTAAGACCCACTTATTTATTACTAAGTGCTAACACTGCAATTAAATTGAATACTGAGGTTTTAGTTTAAAAAAAAAACAGTTATCTGTTGCTCAGGGGCTGGGGCAGCTGGGCTTGTGTGCCATCAGAGATCTCCCTCTTTGCGCATGGCCCCGCATGTGCCATAGGTTAACACCACTGATCAATGAGTGTAGCTATTATTTAAATGTATACACTTTAATGTTGGGGTATGTCTATGTTCAGTTTCCATTTCTAATAAACAGAGTTTCTGTATTTTAGTGTGCATCCTGGGAGAGTAAAGTTGCCGAATTATAGGCCATGTGCATGTTCATCTTTACTAGATAATGCAAAAGTGTTCTCCAAAGTAGTTGTAAACTACTTCCAATATGTCAATTCCAGCTGTGTCATGTCTTTAGCAACACCTATTGTTGTGCCGTTTAATTTTTACTACTCTGGAGGGGATACAATAGTCTCTTTTGTCTTTGCTTTGATAACTGATGAGATTGACCACCTCTACTTCTTTTTATTCTTCAGTTAGGATGATCGTTTAAACTTGTTGCCCCAGCATAATTATTAAAATGATCTCCTTATGTTTCCTAAATTTAGACAAATATGGAGCACACACAAATTTCCTCTTTTGCTCTTTTAAGATGAAGGATGATATGAGGGCCAAACAAAAATTTGGGATAGGCACAGAGAATTGAGTGAAAAATAAATGACAGGAAACCGAACTTATTAACTGTGATTACTCAGTGTGACTCAGAGTGACCAGCTCCCAAATAATGTGTGATGGTATTTTCTCCTGGGCACAAACAGATGAACTTGAGCAAAGTAATCCAGAGTCAAAGTGAAAGAAATTGTTTGCTTGTTCCTCAGAAATGACTCGAGACACAATCATGTGAAAACTGGTCACAGTGTTTACTCCAGCCACTCACTTCCCTTTCAATCCATAATTATTCTCTAGAGAACTGAGATGGGAAACTGAATACTACTTTGCTCACCTTGTGCTACCTTGTCAAGGTCCTTGTTACTGCACTGTTACACCACCTCCATGTTATATTCAACTCTTCGTCCTCCCCCAACAGGGAACTCAAATACTAACTTATCATTTTTACCGAAGGTTAACTTGCAGTTATTAAAACACTTTATGATGGTTCTGATCTTTCTTCCTCTTCATCCTGATTGTCCAGATAACATGGGGGAGCCTCTTTAGGCAGACTGGCATCCAGTCTTTAAAAGAAGAGATATCTAAGATTCTGGCTCAGCTGGAGAACACATTTCCTTCCTAAGAAAAGTGAATGGGGTTGGGTATACATGTTTCCTGGGGGCCAGTTGCCAAACTATGTTTGCTTAATCTTCTGTAATAATTTCCAATATGAATATTTCTACTAAGTGCATCTCACTTCTATTGTCACTTCAATAACATTTCTCTAAAGGATGACAAACTTTTTCCTGTCAAGTTCTCCAATAGCTGGAGGAATTTCTCTCTAAATCTCCCCTAAACTGAATACACAAAAGCATCCCACCTTCAGAAACAGACCAAGTGAGAAACATTAGTTCTGCATTTATAGTTCTAAGTAACTAGTAGGCAGGGGTTGATAATTCATGTCTGGCTAACATAAGCGAGGGTATTTCCTGGAATGAAAACACAGATACATGGTTCACCAGAGGAGATCCTGTGGGGTGGGTAAGGTCTTCCAGCACTTAATTCTCACTGCACCCCTGTGGTGATTAGGATGGAGTTAACAACTTGATTGGCTTGTGGATTTTTGTGGGGAATGGGTGGAGCATACCTCTAGGTGTGTCTGGGTGGGTCATGGAGGAGTGATCAGGGTCTTTGTCTGGCCTCTAATCTTTTCCTTTCTGATACTACTTCCCTGCCCTCCTCTTTGGTCACCGTGAACTAAGCAGCTTTGCTCCTCTATACCCTTCTACCATGTTTTTGCCTTGGAGCCAGCCACTCATGGACTGAATCTCCTTAAAACATGAACCAAATCAAAGCTCCTCTTCTTTAAGTAGTGGGTGCCAGGTATTATGCATCAGTTCTAATCCTGTATTAGAGCTAATACAGAAAACTGGTGCATGAAAAATGGGGCTATCACTGTAACTGTACTTGATCATGTGACTTAGAAGCCATTGGAACTGGTTTATGGAAGGAGTCTGGCAATACTTTAGATATGAAGGCTGTGTAAGCCCTTGAATACTATTAACAGTTCTTGATTGGTGATTCTAGTTGGACCTCAAAAACCAAAATGCTGACAGGAATGCAGACAATAAAGGTCAGGCTAAGGAAGTTTCAGCTAGGAACAAGGAATCCATTGGCAGTTGGACTAGAGGCCAGGTGTGTTAACTCTGGCAGAAAATTTGTCTATGTTTTGTGAATATCCTGAGACTTTGTAGGAGACTGAGTTTAAGGGTAGTAGACTAGTTATTCTGATAGAGGAAATTCAAGACAGCCTAAGCTTCAGGTTGTAGCATGAATACTGCTGGTTACTTCAGCTAGTTTGTAGTGGGACTTAGGGGCAAATGGAAGAGCAGAAAAATTTGAAAAACTTATGTTTTTCCTAGCAAGAACTATTTGTGAAGCTGGGGCCAAAAGAATTAGCACTCTAGGGGCCGGAGATTTAGCTCAGTGGTTCTGGCGCCTGCCTCCCAAGCGCAAGGTCCTGAGTTCGATCCCGGTAACCACATAGAATGCTGGGCATGGTGACTCACGCCCACCAGCAATCAATACCACATACCACAGTGCCGGGCGTGGTGGCTCATGCCTGTAATCCCAGTACTCAGGAGGCAGAGACAGGAGGATTGCTGAGTTCATGGCGGCTTGCCTGGGCTAGGTAGTGAGCTCAGGACCAGCCTGAACTACAAAGCGAGACCCTGTCTCAAAAACAACAAACAAACAAACAAACAAAAAAGAATTAGCACTCTCAAAAAAGAATATGAGTGTCTTTGCACAGGGTCAAAAAGAAAGATGCCTTGAGGGCATCTCAGGTGTTTCAGTACACTCTTATTGCTGAGACACAATACCCAATACCCACAAATCTAAGGAGGAAAGGCTTATTATGGTTCAAGATTTGTAGAGGTTTCAGTCCATAGTTGACTTGCTCCAAGACAGGGTGGCATGGCAGAGGAGAAAAAGTTCATGGCATGGTGGTGGGAAGTGGACAGAAATCAAGAGGTGGGAAGATAATAACATCTCAGGCCACACTCATGACCTACATCCTCTAATCAGATCCTACCTCTGAACAGCAAATCAACTTTAAACTTACCAATAGACTAATCTACTGATGAGTATCACAGAACCTTCCCAAAGCCCTACCTATGAGTTTATGAAGTTCGGTGGAGACATCTAAACATAAACTAACATCAGGAATTAGCAAAACCTTAGCCATCTCAGGCTCAATGATGCAAAAATATAAACCTTTCATTCATAAGAGAGCCTCTTTCCCCCCAATCATTAAGGACTTCTTAGGGAATCAGTTCCCTGGGATTCATCTCACTGTGCTCAAATATACAGGCACTGCAGCCATGGTCCAAAGGACTCCAGCTAGTGTTTGAGCTGGCAACCAAGTTTGCCATTGCCCATAAGGTGCTGGTTTTTATTAGCATCCAGAATGTAAGAGTTGTGAATTTGGAAGACTTCCACCCAAATCTCAAAAGAAGGCCTGGGCAGCCAGGCAAGGAAACTCTAAAGAGCAATGTGTGAAGCTGTTCAAATGAAGTAAAAGGTACAGTGGAGATCCAAACCATCTGGAACTTACATTTACCAGATGCTGGATATGGAGCTATATAATTAATGTTTGTCCTGCTGAGCTATGTTCTTCCTTTGCTGTGATTTTTTTCTATCTCCTGATTCTTCCCTTTTGGAATGGATTGTCCTGTGCCATTATAGTTTGGGATTATATACTTTAAAAAATATTTTTTACAGAGGTTCACAACGAAGCATTTGCCTTGAACCTTAGAGGAGACTTGGATTTGGATTTTTGAAAACTCCTGTGTAGAGTTAAGGGAAGTTTATGTATTGTTGTACACAGGATAGTTGTATGGTATTGTTAGGTGGAACTATAAATTTGCTATTGTCTTTTTTGGGGGATTAAGTATGGTTTAAGAGATGTTTTTGGGTTACAATTTGACAAGGCTTGGGATGTGGCAGTTAGGGTAGAGTGGTGAGTTGATTGGCTTGCGGATCTGCCTGAACAATGGGTGAAATACACATCTGGGTGTGTCTGTGTGGGTCATGGAGGTGTGGGTTTGTGTCTGTGTCTGGTCCCTCAGCCTTTCCTGTCTGTCACTGTTCCTCTGTCCTGCTTCCTGTTCACTACAAATTAAAGAGCTCTGCTCCTCCGCACCCTGATATTTTTGTCTTGAGCCAGCTGACCATGGATGGAATCTCCTTAAAATATAAGCCAAATTAAAAGTCTACTCCTTGGGGCCGGAGGGTTAGCTCAGTGGTTCTGGCACCTGCCTCGCAAGCACAAGGTCCTGAGTTCGATCCCGGGAAACCACATACAATGCTGGGCGTGGAGACTCACGCCCACCAGCAATCAATACCACATACCACAGTGCCGGGCGTGGTGGCTCACGCCTGTAATCCCAGCACTGGGGAGGCAGAGACAGGAGGATTGCTGAGTTTGAGGCTTGCCTGGGCTACATAGTGAGCTCAGAGCCAACTTGAACTACAAAGTGGGACCCTGTCTCAAAAAAAAAAAAAAAAGTCTACTCCTTTAAATTATGAATATCAGGTATTGTGTCTCAGCAGTGGGAATGCTGTCTAATGCAGGCCTTCTCAGCTCTTCAGACTGTCACAGTCCCCATGGTACAGAGCACTCAGCAGCAAGTGAATCTTAAATTCACCTATTTGGACCGTACTTCCCCAAACTGTGTTGGCAGACTCACAGATCAGGGTGTTATGAAACCCTTGGGACTCTGTTGTCCAATATGGCACCCACTAGCCAGCCACAGGTGGCTAACTGAATTTTAATTACGATGAAATAAAATGTAAAAGTCATTTACTGAGTCACACTATGTTTTTTTTTTGTTTGTTTGAGACAGGGTCTTGGTTTGTAGTTCAGGCTGACCCTGAGCTCACTATGTAGCCCAGGCAAGCCTCCAACTCAGCAATCCTCCTGCCTCTGCCTCTGCCTCTGCCTCTTGAGTGCAGGGACAACAGGCATGAGTCACCACACCCAGCATTGTGGTATATGGTACTGATGTTTTAAGGGCTCAGTAGCTTCCTATGGCTACCACACTGGATAATTCAGATATACAATATTTCCAGTACAGCAGAAGCTCTCTTTTGGGCAGTGCTGCTTCTTGGAGTGTTATGGGGGCAAGACTCTTCAACTTGTTCTGGTATGTGCCTTATGGGTTGCCACATAACTGTTTCAAAGATCAAACCTTCACTGGCTTAACCCTCTGAGTCTCCATCAGATTCAAAAATTTTCTCCACATTTTTCTATCTGCCTTGGAAGTCTCTTACAAGTTAAGCAAGTCACAAGTATATTATGGAAGAAAAACAGTTGGCAGTGACCTTTATAACAAGAAGAAAGAATGCTAGTCTCATGAGTGCAGTGTCTATAGTTCTGTCAGCTTTGTTTAGCTCTAGATCCCTCGTGTTCCACAGCTGCCCTCTGCCAGCTTGGCTCACACAGCTTGGTCGCAGGTGAAAGTGAAGAACATTCCTTCCTCTGTACTCCTCCTTGCCTCGCCCTCCAGGCACTCCATACTTCTTGACATCTCCCAAACTCACTGGATCCCCTTTTTCCTCCTGGACCAATCCTCCACATCTGTAACTCCCTACTTTCTGGTTTAGAAGATGTTAATGTACTTAACACAGCAGAAAGAAAACTTACCATTTCTGAAGTAGGAAGACAACAAATGTATATGATAGAACAAGATGAGGCAGGACTGAAAGGCATGTGCAGGAAGCTTGGAACAAAGACAGTTGAAAATTATAACCATGACTGTTCATTTGTTTGGAATTTACTGGCTGTTAGCACACCGTGGGTGTAAATTGGAAGCTTTGGATAAAAGATCTCTCTCTCTCTGCTTTTGCTGCACTCATCTGACAGTATTCTGTTAGAAAATTCAATGTCACTAAAACACAAGAAAAAATTGCATACCAAAGAATTTGCTTGTATGCAAGTATTTGATCATCTCTTCCATTCACAAATCCAGAAATAAGTCAATATATATTCTACATAAAACAAATGCAACAGTAGCATATGAAATGCCAATCCTTAGTCACTGCAGAATTCCAACATAATCACTTAAGTGTTATTTCATATACTTTGCATGTAGATTTAATTACACACCCATATATGTGTGTATACATATAGTGTTTAAAATATAAAAAGTGGTATTACACTAAGACAGATTACCACTTACACCTCTTAAAATACTCTCACTTTGAACACTTACCCTGCTTTCCATGTCCCTTTCTGATGCAGTTATGGAGGTCCTCTTTTATGATATGGTAACTGGTGCCCTTAAGAGCCATCCAATGGAACGAGCCTGGTAAAAACATTACCATGTTTTTATCTTCATTGACTTATATGCCAGATCTGGCCCTACAATATTTCTGACTCTTCCCAAAGTCAAAACAACTATTAATGGTAAACATTTTGAATGAATTCAGGACACTGAGGCACCCATAAGAATACAACTTACAAGAGAACTTCCAAACCGGCTTCAGAAAGTGAAAAGAATAATGGAACAAGTGTGTTTGAAGCCAAGGGCTGTATCTTGAGGAGGACTGATGGCATTGTGTCTTTTATGTAATAGATTATTAAAAATTAAAATAGTCACCTTAGTTTTGATGATACCTGTTTGTGTGTGCAGTACCTGTGTGTGTGGAGAGGGAAAGAGAAAGAGAGGAGGAGGATAAGGAGAGGGAGGAAGGGGAGGAAGAAAGAGCAAGATCGTTTTAGAGTTGGTTGGTCTGATTGTGGGAATCAGTAAGTTGGGGCTGGGTAGCAGGTTAAAAGTTCTGCCAAAAGTCGATGTTGTGGTCTTGAGTCTGAAGATTGTCTAGAAACACAATTTTTTCTCTTTTCAGGGTCCTCAGTCTTTTTTCTTGAGGACTTTGATTAAATGAAGCTCAGCAGCATTTTTGGAGTGTGATCCATTTTACTCAAACTGGTGATTTAAATATCAATCCTATCTAAAAGTAGTACACTCTACAGTAGTATTTAGCCAACAACTGAGCACCAAACTCAGCCAAGGTAATCCATCAATTAACCAAGCTGTCTCCAAATGTCTCATTCACACGGAGTATGACTTTGCGAGGGCTCCATCCAGAGACCACAGACTGGGTGATTTAAACAACAGGAATTTATTCTCTCACCACTCTGGAGACCACAAGTCTGAGATCAAGGTGTCAGCAGGGTTGGTTTTTCTGAGGCTTCATCCCCTTGCTTCACTTTGTGTCCTCCCGGCACCTTCCTCTGTGATTTCTGTCCTACACTCCTCTCCTTACAAGGACATTAGTCATGTTGGATTAGGATCCAGCTATGATCTCACTTGAACTTAATTTCCTCTTTCAAGAACCCATCTGGAAATGCAGTGATCTTCAGAGGGGCCGGGCTTTATGACTTCACGTTCGAATTTTTAACAGGGGATGCACTTTAGTCACCGATCGTGTGGGAAAGCAAGTAAGTCAGTGGGGGAAGTGGCTACCTCCAAGTGCTGAGTTTGGTATGATCATTTGCAAATGACCTGGGGTGGATCTGAAGACTGATAATCCAAATGCTTTGATGGATAATTTTCCTCACAGTTTTAAGATTGTTTTCATATGGAAAGAGTTTGTCCTTCTCTTAGATAGAAAGAACCTGCTATTGATACAGAAACAGTTTATACCCTGAAATGCAGGGGCTGGCATGACTTCCCATGGGTGTCACTGGAGATGTTGGCATCTTCTGTCTCCTTAAGTGTGAAAGCTGCTGGTACGGGAAGCCGCGAGCAGGTGGATTCCCCCTTCTTGGCACATGTGGCTGCTAAGTTTTTCTTTGGTTTATGGGTCTGCTTCCTGGTTTTAATTCTTCGATTGATGTACTTTTCTAGTGACACTTCTTGACTTGTTTCTAACTGCAAAAGGTAATCCTTAGGCACACTGCAGAAATTTAGACAATGTATAAAACTATCCACAACTAAATGCCAGAGCAATTTCATTATATTTGTAGAAAATTGCTTATTAGTATATTTCCTCCTTTCTTCTAGGCATACATATACTTTTTCAACAATATTTGGATGACACTGTATACAGTTTAGTGTTTCTATATTTTGTAGTGAACATTCATGTTTATTACTTGAATTTTTTTAAATGTTTCACAGTGTATTTATCCATAACTACATGAGTATCCATTCATTTCACACATATTTTTAGGGCTATCTTCTCTCCCTGTGGAAGGTCCTAGAGAAACACTGATAAACAAAATACAGAAGGAGGCTGCTTTCCTGGAGATGTTCCCTTGTACAGATCTCTGAACTTTAACCATAGCTTTATGTCATCTCATTTATCACATTACTAGTGAGAACTAAAGCGGTTTCATACAGCACAGCATCATCCTGCATGCATAATTTAAATAACTTTTTCAATTGAGATAAAACTCACGACATGAATATTCAAAATTTTAGCCAATTTTATGTCTTAAACCAGAGGAATTTAGTACCTCACAGTTTTGGAGTCTATAATCTGAGATGTAGGTGTGGACGGACTTGGTTTCTCTAAGGACTGCGAAGAAGAGTCTGCCCCACGCCTTTCCCTGAGCTCCCGGTATTTGCTTGACGTCTCTGATGTTCAGTGGCTTGTGGGTGTGTCATCTGTTTCTTCTTTCACATGCACCTGGCCTTCTCCCTGTGCTCAGGTTTCTGTGTCCAACTTTCCTATTTTTAGAAAGACTTTGTCAGACTGGATTAGGATTCACTCTCAAGACCCTGACTTAAGATATTCATCTGCAGAGATAATTTCATAGAAAGTTATTATCACATGGAAGTTAAGATTTTATTATCTTTTTTATTTTACAAAGACATAAAACAATCTTATAAGAAAATAACAATAGTTAATACACTGTGTATCACTGTTTTCAAAGTAGTGAGAGTACAAGACCTAAACCAAAAAGATTCTTACAAAAAAATAGGATATCAATTTTTTAAAGAGTGAAATTCAGTAGCTTTTAGTACATTCACAATGGTGGTCAGCTACAATAACTGAATTGCAGAACAAGACACTACACTAAGTAGTCTGTTCCCACATTTGTTCCTCCCAACCTATCTTTTGAGACTGGCTTCTTCCAGTTTGCATAATGTCAAGGTCTATCCATGTGACACATATCAGTCCTCCATTCTTTTTAATGGTTGACTAATATTCCATTGTATGGGCATACTGTATGTTGTTCATCACTTCACTGGTTGATACACATATGGGTTGTGTCTGGATTTTGGCTGTAATGAATAATGCTGCTATAAATATTCATGTACATTTAAAAATATTTAGGATGTGTGTTTTCATTGCCCTTGGATTATACTGAGGAGAGGGATTTCTGGGTCATCTGGTTTGTGTTTAACTTCTTGAGGAACTGACGAACTATTTTCCAAAGTGACTGTACCATTTTATATTCCTGCCAGCAAGATACCAGGACTCCAGTTTTTCCATCATCTCACCAG
>PVIC010030177.1:0-21708 GCA_004025085.1 Thryonomys swinderianus
TTTTTAAAATGACGTGAGAATATTAGTTAATATGAAGCAAAATAAAAGAACAAACAGAATCAGAAGGCAAATTCCAAAGAGATCACTACTATAAATAGACATGGAAATGTCAGCAGGGAAGCAAAGTTCCACTAAAACCCAGTGGAACTGTTACTCCAAGGGAGTCTTCGATCTCACAGCCACTCATCTCAGCCAAGGCTTTCCCTGGCCAAGATTCTCCATCTACAAACAATGTACTTCCAAGAAGAAGTCTAAGTAGAGTCAGATGTCCTTGATACAAGAATCATGATGGAGATGCTAGGAGATGCTATAGGTTCTGTTGGATCTTTTCTCCTTTGTAATTTACTAAGGAGAAAATCTCTACCTGAAATTTAACCTAAACACTGCTGTGTCCTAAAGTAAAGGACACTGGATTAGGCATTTGGCCTCTGCTCTGAAATTAATCTTGTCACTTTATACAAGGCGCCCAGGGCAATCTGGGCCTTCACTACAAAATAAAAGAAAGGGACTCAATGTTCTCCGAAGTTTTCCCAAGACTCAAGATACCCTTCAGTGCCACCTGGCCTCAAATGCCTCCAACATTCATATCCATATATTCTACAATTTGTTGAGTCCTAATTCTGTAGGAAAATGATTAGAAGGTGACAAAGGACTTAATTTAGTATCAAAACTTCTTACCAATGTAAAAACACTAAACCCACTGGGAAAAACCAGAGTAAGACCTACTCTTGAACAGCCCTCTGAGAAGAGGGGAAAGCAGAGAACAAAATGCTTGTATTCAAAACATCCACTTCAGTCCAGCTGGGAAACACAATTTTTATTCTATTTTTTTGTGGTTGTAGGAATTGAACCCAGGACCATGTAATGTAAGTGCTCTGCTACTGGGCTCTAGCGCCTAATTTCTTATTTTGAGATACTGATTAAATTGTTCAAATTGGCCTTGAAATTATAACCGATCCTTTTGCCTCAGCCCCCAAAGTGCCAGAATTAAAGGGAAGTGCCATGATGGTCAGTAGGGAAAATTTAATACTACCAATTTTTACATCATTTTTTTCAGAACCAGGAATAAACACAGGGAATTTGATAAGCAAAGCAATCAACTATAATGCTTACCTTAATTTTTCTTTAAATGCTTACTTTCTTTAAGAAAAGGGAAGAAGGGAAGAAGGAAGGAAGGCAGTAAGTCAGGCAGGCAGGCAAGTTTCTCAAAATATGACCCAGGAGAGCTTAGCTGTCCACATTTCCCAAAAGTGTCTCACAGTACTGTTAGCCCTCAGGAAACACCGCAGTGCTGATAGGGTTCTGTTAAAATACAAACATTAACACCTTACAATTACAAGTTTAGTTGAGCAAACAAGTGAGACTCATGAATCAACTCATTAGTCAGGGAGCTCTAACGTGGTTCAGAGCTAACAAGACAGGAGGGGATGATCCATACAGCACAAAAACAGAAGTCAGGCAAGAAAAAATATTTGATGAGAGAAGTCATCTTAGGATTGTTCCAGTGCAAAGTACTGTATCTGATTAAGTACCTTAACTGGCAGGTTTCTGACTGGTTAAGACTGTGTGTAGTTACCGCTTATGTTGGAACTGGGCTGCTGAAGCCACGAGTATAATGGTCTCTAATTATTTCAATAGTTCTTTTTCTTTTTTTTTGGCAGTACCAGGGACCAAACTCAAGACCTTGTACTTACCAAGCAGGCACGGCACCACTGATTTACATTCCCAGAACCAATTTCAATAGTGTAAAGTGGAAAATTTTTGTAGCTCTTGAATTCTTCTCAAGACTACATACTCATAGTGAGAAACAAACTGTGGCCATTACAAGTAATCAGAAGCCTGAGCTTCTAGACTGAACAAAGCTTTCAAAGATTCAAATATTGACCAGTTGAACCGGTGTCTGGGATGGGGGAAATATACACTTCTGCACCCTTGCCATGCTAGGAGCCAAACCCAAGCACACATGACCACACCCTGCCAGCCCTCATCTTCTCATTGAGAAAAAACTGTGCTCCTGATGCAGACAACCCCTATGTTAAAGATCAGTTGAAGTCAGGTTGTTTCAAAGAAAGAAAGAGGGAGAGAGAGAGAGAGACGAGAGAAAGAGAGACAGAGATGGAGAGGAGGGGAGAGAGAGAGAGAGAGAGAGAGAGAGAGAGAGAGAGAGAGAGAGAGAGAGAGAGAGAGAAAGGTGTGGTGGCATGTGCCTGTAATTCCAGCACTCAGCAGGCTGAGGCAAGAGGACAGCCATTGAGATGTAGTTCAAGGCCTGGGTGGGCTATGTAGTGAGACCTTGTCTTAAAAAACCAACAGGGCTGGAGATTTAGCTCAGTGGTTCCAGTGCCTGCCTAGCAAGCCCAGGGTCCCTGGTTCATTCTGGTAACCACAATGATCTGATACTGGGCGTGGTGACTCATGCCCACCAGGAATCAGTAACACACCCCACAATGCTGGGCGTAATGGCTAATGCCTTGTAATCCCAGCACGGGGTGGGTGGGGGCACAGAGGCAGGAGGATTGCCTGGGCTACACAGTGAGCTCAGGGCCAGCCTGAACTACAAAGCAAGACCCTGGCTCAAAAAAAAAAAAAATTGATGGTAAAAAAAAGAAACAACTCATGTATATAGGGGGTGGGGGATTGTAGGGTGGGCAGGGTAATGAGAAAAAATGAGAATTAAATTGTGTCATGTACTGGTACAAATTCTCATTGTCGAGTGTGATCATGATATGTATATAAAATGTACTAATAAAATCAAATTTTAAAAAACTGTGGTGTTACGGATCAGTACAAAGTACTGTGTGGTGCATGCCAGAAAAGTGCTCCTTCAGGCCCTTAAAAATTAATTTTTGGAGACAGAGATTTAGTTCAGTTCCGGAGCCTGCCTACCAAGCACAAGGTCCCTGATTCATCCCCAGTAACCACATACAACAATGCTGGGCATGGTGACTCATGCATGTAATCCCAGCACTCGGGAGGCAGAGATAGGATTGCTGAGTTTGAGGTTTGCCTAGGCTTCTAGTGAGCTCAGGACCAGCCTGAACTACAAAGTGAGACCCTGTCTCAAAAAAAAAAAAAAAAAAAAAAAAAAAAAAAAAAAGAAGAAGGAATTTTTAAAATACAGATTCTCGTTTGGCTATTAGTTAAAAAGCTAAGTTTAATATAAAAGGAACTGATATATCTATTATATGTATTTTATATAAATAATATATATGATTCAAGTAGAGAAGGAAAAATAAATGATTCTGACAAAATGAAGAGAAAATGAGAAAAACTGTTTTACATATTTTGTTATTCTGTATATATAGGTTTAGAAAAACATCTGGGGAATAATACAAATTTAAAACTTGGAGTCAGATATTAACTCACATCTCAGATATTTTAAAATCTCAGTAAAAAAAGTAAATTGACTCTACATATAGCAGTTTTGTTTTTTTTTTTTTTTTTTGAGACAGTCTCGCTTTGTAGTTCAGGCTGGCTCTGAGCTCACTATGTAGCCCAGGCAAGTCTTGAACTCAGCAATCCTTCTGTCTGTGCCTCCCGAGTGCTGGGATTACAGGCATGAGCCACCATACCTGGCACTGTGTTATGTGGTATTGATTGTTAGTGGGTGTGAGTCTCCACGCCCAGCACTGTATGTGGTTTCCGGGGATTGAACTCAGGACCTTGCACTTGAGAGGCAGGCACCAGAACCACTGAGCTAACCCTCTGGCACTATATATAGCAGTTTTATCATAAATTACTACAGTGGAAAGTATGCTACACAAGTGGCTAAAATCACTCATAAACGAGGTGGTAGTCAGTTGGTGAAATGCCCACAAGTCCCACATTCTCCCTAGTTTAGGATTACCACCTTCCACAGGAGTGTTAATTCCACCAACAGGGCAGAGAGCTTGAAACTTTTCCCACTTGACAATTCCTACATATTTTACAATGCTGTTATATCTTCTATGATCCTGATCAAAAGACAAATCCTGCCAACAGCTGTATGCAGTGAGCCACACAGTGAGTAGACATGAAGAGGGCTCTTTGTATGGCACAATAAACACTTCTTCTATTAGATCTGAATCTGAGCACTGCAGTACAGCCCCATGCTCCCCTCAGGCCCTGGACTCAATCCCCAGGGCCACAGAAACAAAAGGAAAGGAGAAAGATCCAGAAAACTGCATTTTGGGATGACGCTTTAGCTACCCCTTAGGGTAGGAATACACAATGTATTCCTTCACCGAAGGGGTTCCCTGTTAGAGAAAAGGTATTATGTTTTCAAAGAAACCTTGTCACAAGCATTAATTATTATTCCAAAAGATAAGACAAAAGAATTTTACTCAGAATTCTAAGAATCTAATCTAAAAACTCTTGTTACACTTCCTTGGCAGGACTATCTTGTAAAGAAATCTGATATGCAGACAAACACTGTCATACATGCTAGATGGTAAAGCAAGAGGAAATTTAATCAATCCTATGCCTGGCTTGAAAGGCTTACAATTTAATGATGTGAACTACAATCACATAAACCCTTTGGTGATGTATCTGAAAAATAACACTAATCACCAAATACCTACAGACATCCCTCTGCTGTTAGTTGCGTTGGGTGGGTTAATAATATGTTTGATGTATCTAGTGTTTTAGAGCATATATGTACAGATATATGCAGAGGACTGTTTACAAGTAATATATGTCTAATGTATCTAGTACTTTAGATAATGTTATATATGTACAGATATATGCAGAGGACTGTTTACAAGGCCCCTTTCAGATACCGAAATCCTGGGGATTCTCAAATCCCTTATATAAAATGGTACTGCATTTGCATATAACCTACACACATCCAACCCTGATACTTCTTTCTCATGATGTGAACTCAAGAGGCTCACACATGCTAAGCATATGCCCTACCACGGAGCAATATATCCAGTCCCTCTCATATACTTTAAATCATCTCTAGATTACTTATAATACCTAATACATTGTCAGTGCTATGTAAATATGTTACTTAGGGAAAAGGGCAAGGAAAAAAGTCTGGACGTTTTATATAGGTATCATTTTTTCCCCAAATATTTGTAATCTGTGGTTTATTTAATCCACATATGTAGAAGTCATGGACATGAAGGGCTGACTGTATATATCTGTACATACATAACATATGCTCTAAAGCACTAGATACATTAGACATATTACTAACCCACCCAATGCAACTAACAGTAGAGAACACAAAATTATATCCTGTTATATGGTATGAATTCTTTAAATTTTTAAGAGCAATTATTAGTACTCTTACTATATGAAGAGATGCCCTCTCAGCCACGGGTGATAACACACTCCTGAGAAGCTGAGGTGGGAAGGACCCAAGTTCAAGGCATGCTTGGATGACCTATCAAGACTCTGTCTCAAAAAAAAATTTTTTTTTAATTTTAACTTTTGTTTTTTTGGAGACAGACTCACTGTGTGGTTCAGGCTGGCCCTGAATTCACTCTGTAGCCCAGGCTGGCCTCAAACTCACAGTAATCCTCCTGCCTCTGCCTCCCCAGTGCGCATCACCACAGCCAGCTTCCTGTCTCAGATTTAAAAAACATTCTTCTCCTCCCAAGAAACTCTAGCACAGATGTAGCTCAGTCTCAAAACCTTAGGCTCAATCTCCAGTACAGAGAAGGAGAGAGACCTGCCTTCTCATTTTGGTAAAAACTAATGCAAAAAAAATTTTTTTTTTTGACACAGGGTCTCGCTTTGTAGTTCAGGCTGGCCCTGAGCTCACTATGTAGCCCGGGCAAGCCTGGAACTCAGCAATCCTCCTGTCTCTGCCTCCTGAGTGCTGGGATGCAAATATTTTAAAAATTAAAACTACTAAGTTGTGAACCATACCCTAGAAATTACAAAGAGATACAGTGGTAGCTCAGTTCACAGATGCTTTTGTTTGCAAACAATCTGGATCACAAACAGAAGCATTCAGCAAAATGATTTTTGTGCACTGTGAATCAGATGATGAAAATGACCACGGCCATCTTTCCCACATAAACACAAATGCGGCCAACTTTTCCAAAATTGTAGAACAAATTAAACTCATGAACCAAGGTAACACTGTACATTTTTATTATCTTTTTCAAGACAATTCCATTCTTTCAAATCAAGCTGCCTGACTTCAAACTGCAGCTCCAATACTAACATGAGAGCCTGGACAAGTATCTCTCCATCTGAGCAAAATGGAGATATAACATCAATCTCACAAAGCCTGGTATGAGAATAAATGAATTAATCCATATAAAGGTCAGTGCCCATTATGTTTCCAGGGGTTACGCCCAGTGATAACAAAGGCACAGCTTCTACTGTCATGGATGTTATAATCTAGTGGGAATTCTAAGTAAACAACAACTACTCTGCTATAGATAACATCACAAGGTACATGATAAAAGTCAGACTTCTGAACAGGCTTTCTGGAAAAAACTGGGAATTCCCACAGAACAGCAAAACAGCCGAGGTTAATCAAAGGTGTAGGAAGGCCCAGTGGCTCTACTGTTATGAACAGTTAGGAAAGGCAAGAATGGGAAAATGCTGGATTCAGGGTAAACTGACCGTCATAAACAAGATAGTACAAATTTGGCATTAAAATGAGACAAAAAATTCCTGGCAATACAGGGTGAGATGATACTACAGCAACTATTTAACAGAAAACCAAAATTGCTGTTTAAAAATACAAAATTTTGGGGCTGGAGGGTTAGCTCAGTGGTTCCGGCGCCTGCCTCACAAGCGCAAGGTCCTGAGTTCGATCCCCAGTAACCACATAAAATGCTGGGCGTGGAGACTCACGCCCACCAGCAATCAACCAGCAATCAGCACCACATACCACAGTGCCTGGCGTGGTGGCTCACACCTGTAATCCCAGCACTCGGGAGGCAGAAACAGGAGGATTGCTGA
This sequence comes from Thryonomys swinderianus, assembly GCA_004025085.1. Lineage (NCBI taxonomy): Eukaryota > Metazoa > Chordata > Mammalia > Rodentia > Thryonomyidae > Thryonomys > Thryonomys swinderianus. The sequence continues at coordinate 6,907 of PVIC010030177.1, forward strand.
GTTTGAGGCTTGCCTGGGCTACATAGTGAGTTCAGAGCTAGCCTGAACTACAAAGCGAGACCCTGTCTCAAAAAAAAAAAAATTTTTTTTTTTGCCAGGGGTGGTAGCCCACACCTGTAATCCCAGCACTCAGGAGGCAGAGGCAGGAGGATTGCTGAGTTCGAGGCTTGCCTGAGCTACACAGTGAGCTCAGAGCCAGAAAAAATTGCCCTCTTTTTGTAATATGCTGATAAATGGAAGAACTTATGATTTGCCAAAGGACCAGTGGGTCACTTAAATCTAGATTCTATGGAATAAACTTAGTCATGAAGTTTGATTTGATCAGTTTTAATATGAATCAAGAATATAAATGGCAGGCTGGAGGGTTAGCTCAGTGGTTCCGGTGCCTGCCTCGCAAGCTCAAGGACCTGAGTTCGATCCCCGGTAACCACGCATAATGCTGGGCGTGAAGACATGCCCACCAACAATCAACACCGCATACTAAAATGCCGGGCGTGGTGGCTCACGCCTGTAATCCCAGCACTCGGGAGGTAGAGACAGGAGGATTGCTGAGTTCGTGGCGGCTTGCCTGGGCACCACAGTGAGCTCAAGGCCAGCCTGAACTACAACGCGAGACCCTGTCTCAAAAAGCAAAAAAAAAAAAAAAAAAAAAAAAAGAATATAAATGGCTTTGATGAGTTCATGAACTATGAATGTAGATTTAGCTTATGTAACTAGTCTTCACATAATTCAGTTAAAGCTGTAGAATCCTGTTTTCCTAAGACTATTTGAATCTGTTTAAACTATACCACATCTTTTCCTCATCATGAAATACCATTAGATGCACTACACGTTTTAAGAGTACCAATTCTCATTTGCATAGCACGTTAGTGTTTTGAAGACCTTAGAGATCCCCATCGGAGGAGTGCAAGGGAAGTTATGACCACTAAGTGGATGAAAAATCTAGGACACAAGATTAAACCACTTGTCTGAGGTTAAAAAAATAAATAAAGAGGGGTAGGAGATTTAGTTCAGTGGTTCCAGCACCTGCCTCACAAGCAAGGTCCTGAGTTCGATCCCCAGAAACCACATACAATGCTGGGCATGGTGACTCACACCCACCAGCCATCCATACCACATACCACAGTGCCAGGCGTGGTGGCTCACGCCTGTAATCCCAGCACTCACCTGTAGTCCCAGCACTTGGGAGGGAGAGACAGGAGGATTGCTGAGTTTGAGGCTTGCCTGGGCTACATAGTGAGCTCAGGGCTAGCCTGAACTACAAAGTGAGACCCTGTCTCAAAAAAAACCAAAAAAATAAAAATAAAGAAATGTATTCATTCAACAAACACCTTCAGTGCCAAGACTACATGCTAGGGACTGAGTGATAAGGGCGAAGGAAAAGTTCCTGCTCTCTAGGACTCTACATTCTAAGAGAAGAGAAACACGGAAAAGTAAACACATATATCATTTCAGATAAATTCTATGAAGAAAACATGGCAAACAGACAGTGACTGCAGAATGACACAAGCAGTGTGATGAGTGGTTCAGGAAGTAGCACCTGGGCAAGGCTTGAACAAAGATAAGCCCTCCATGTGAATTTCTAGGTGCATGGGCACATCCTAGAGAGGAAGTCAAGTCTAAGGTCTCAGAAGCAGGAAGATCTTGGACAGCAAGGTGAACAAATAGCTGAAAATTAACAGTGAACAGTGGCCTATGTGGGGCTCTCAGGCCATTCTAGGAAATTGAATTTAAAGTAGGACAGGAAATACATACATGAGATGTGATTTGCTTTCACACTAACTCTTAAGCTTCTGTATGAGGAATGCACTGTGAATGGCATCAGGAAGAGGAAGTTTCAGGCTAAAGGATGGATGATGGTATATTCTCTGGAGGATGTTCCTGTTAAGTGGACACAGGGTGTTACCTGTAACTTTATACTATATACTTTTCCATATACAATTTCGTGTTTTTTAGTCATCTGGGGTGGATTCTTTATGATACTTTTGAGACAAGAGTTTCACCAGGTGGTCCAGACTGACCTTGTATGCATTATGGAGGCCCGACTGGCCTGGTGCTTGCACCATGTTCCTGACAAAGGCAGTGACAGAAATCAAGGCTGAGCAGTGCTTCCACAGCAGAGGGAATGCTGCCCTTCACGGCTCATGTGCAGTGTCTGAGGACACTGCTTGTTGAGGGTCAGTAAGTGGAGGGGTGCTACTGGCATCTGCCAGCAGAGCCCAAGGATGCTGCTAAATATACTAGAATGCACTGTAGTGAAACACCCCAGAATACCCATACTTATACAGCAATCTACCAAACAAACAAACAAACAAACAAACAAACAAACAAACAGAAAAACCCCAAAAACTAAGAACTTGGAAATGGGAGTCTTTACTTTCAATAGTCAGAAAAATCTAAAGTAACCTATGGTATATTTGAAATAAACTTTTGGTGGTAAATTATACCACAATGGTAATATGATGGTCAAGGGTCTGATAGGTGAAATTTAATAAAATATTTTAAAAATCAATTACTGGTTAATGTCATGTGTTGCACAGACTTTGTCAAAATACAAGTGAAAATTTTCTATTTAGCGATATACCCCAACTACTTTTACAATGTTCATACATATTGCTACAATTAAAATGCAAAGCCTGACTTACTTATTGCTTTTCCAAATACAATTTCCACAAAAATGTAAAAGGACTGCAAGAAGACTGAAAAAATGACCACAGCTATAAAAAGGTAACAGAAGAAAATCAAGGTCCACTTGTATGTGCAAGCATGGACCTAGGAAAGTTAACTAACTTACTCTGAGTCTAAACAAGTGGACACAGGTGATCGGGAAGACTGGGACACACATTTCTCTCCCTCTCTCCAGGATTAGCAAGGGGCAAAGTACTTTTTAGAATAATTCATAGAGGATGAAACTACACAGTTTGGAAAGTTCAATTTGTCATACTTTAAATGGAAAGAATGTGAGAGAGTGGACTCACTGTAATACACTTGTTTTTAGTTTTTTTAAGACGGGGCCTCGCTCTGTAGTTCAAGAGGACCCTGAACTCACTGTGTAGCCCAGGCTGTGCTCGAACTCAAAGCAAATCCTCCTGCCTCTGCCTCCAGTGATGGAATTTCAGGAGTGAGCCACCATAACTACCCGGCTCAGACCGAGACTTAAAGCACCTTACTCACGCCTGAACTACTTACTACTGCCAATCCAGATTTACATATAACGCTCGGTGAGGCCTGAAATTACTAGACAAGCATAGTTAACAGAAATCGACCATAGTCACCTCCTCCAAGGATGGTAACTCAGAACACGACCTTACAATGGAGTACCCAAAGGTGCATAGGAAAACTAAGGCATAAAATTATCGCTGGTCCAGAAACGGATGCTCACTAAACTTGGTCAGGGGCACACAATGTTATTCCTATGTCTGAGTTTAAGAACAATCGCGTTTTCAGAAGGTGGCCCCCAAAAACATCTCCAGTCTAATCTCGTCCCCACTAGTGATAGAACTAAAACATATCTGGCACAAATGAAATACAGGGGCACTTTACTACCCTGGACACCAGGCCGGTCTCCCTCTACGTCAAAAGGTCGTTTTCGGGAGCGGCGCCCGCGGCGCGCTCGACAGTGGCGCTGTCGTCATCCCGTTGGCGTCGAGCCTTTCCCCACGGACACATGGAATAGCCTCCGCGGAAAACCCTGCTTGTGATCGCGACCGCTAAGGTACAACCGCCCCTTGTCCTTCAAGCTCCCTGCAACCCAACACCCACGGGGTCACCGCCTCAGTCTCATCCAGCAAACCCAAAGAATAAACTACCCAGCCTCACCCCAACCTCGCTCGGAGAGGAGGCGCCAAGATCAACCCTACCCTCGCGGGAGTTTAACTCAACTATCGCGACACTTTTTACCTCCAGTTCTTTCTCAGCCCCACCCCACCCCCAGCAACGCGTTGCCCCAGAAACATCGCGGGATTTCCGTCACTCAGTCTCCGCCTCTTTACGGCACGATGGTCGCACAAGAATGTGATAGAGCCTCGACGGCCGCCATTTTCTTCCTTTCTTAGCAGTTAGTTGGAAGGAAATCTCTGTGAAGCGGCGGCGGCTCCCATTGTACGGCCATGGCTGACTATTCAACAGTGCCTCCACCTTCCTCTGGCTCCGCTGGTGGCGGTGGTGGCGGTGGCGGTGGTGGAGGAGTTAACGATGCTTTCAAAGATGCGCTACAGAGAGCCCGGCAGGTAAGTGTGGACCGCGCGGCCGGCTCCGAAAGCTCATGGTAATTGGCCGCCGGCCGTGCAGGCCGCTTACCCCGGAGCATGAGGAAGAGGGTCTAGATGTCGTTCCGGGCTAAACTGTGAGCAGAGTCACATTTTCCCACGTTGGTGGTAGCGCCTCGAAAACAAAAGTCAGGTTTATGCTCTTAGCGTTAGGTTCCCAACGCGTGCTGCCCAAAAGGTGGCCCCCAGTCTGCCTCCACTTCTGCAGCCCCGCCGCCCGTCCAGGAAGTTAACCGACCTTCCCCTTCCCATAGAAGGAACACCGTTTGCCGGGTAGTATGGAAGGTTCTGGTAATAGGTTTCAGAAGGGACTAGGATCCGTCTCCAGGAACCGTACGGTGGCGAGGGCAGGAATTTGTGATTAATGCAGCCTTTCCGGCCTCAGCTCCTTGAAACCCTCCACCCCACCCCCACCCGCCGGCAATCCAAGAAGCCCTGGAACCCTGTGTACCGTCACATCTGCAACGAAGAGGCTTCAGAGAGTAGTAGCCTTTTTCTGGGCGGGATTCGCGTGTCATTTTCTGCCAGTCCTTCCCTCGTCTTCCTCAAAATGGCCTCAGGCCCATTATACCCGGGGTTTCAATTTGAATCTGCCTCTCAGTTTGGAGTCGTAAACTGACCAGACCTCTTTGTATTACGTAGGTGCGTGCATTTCCCCCGCAGGCATTCCTTTCCCAGATAAAGCTCTTTACTGCAAAAAGCATAAAAAAGATGCAAGTATTTCTGGGAAAGAAAAAATTTCTTAATGTGAGCGTAAGCTTTTTAAGGTAGTTATTTGATATTCTTGCAGTTTTATGTTGTATGAGTTGATGTGGACTTGTATGTAAGAAAAAGTGAAACTGGTTATGACACTACCTATTGTATTAGGTATCTTGCACTCTAAGCAAATTGTCATGTTTTAAGCCAATTGGTAGGAACCAGTTTTAATTATTTTCATTCACTTTCTTTAACTTTTTATGCCCAGTACAGTTAAAAATACCAGTGAACCAAAAATCAAAATTCTTAAATCTCCAGTAATGTTTTCAATCCTGTTCTTGATTCTGTTCCAAAATAGTCACAAAAGATCATCATTAATAACTACTTCTGTGGGTTTTTTTTTTACCTTTTTTTGTTGTTTAGTTTTGTTTTGTTTTTGAGATGTGGTCTCACTTTGTAGTTCAGGCTGTCTCTGAGCCCACTATGTAGCCCAGGCAAGCCTCGAACTCAGCAATCCTCCTGTCTCTGCCTCCCGAGTGCAGGGATGACAGAAGTGAGCCACTATGCCCGACTTTTCACCTGTTTTTAAACTTTTGAACGTACACAGAAGCAGTGGAAAATATTCGTTTAACTATCTGAAATGGAGTCCCTTACATTCAACTGAGTTGGAAAACCTACCAGTTTTATATTAAACTGGCATACGTAGTGCCACACGGAACAGATATGGAGTTTTTTAAAAGCGTGCATTGGATTCTTGCTCTCCTGTGATGTAGTGAGGAAACCAAATGCAAATAAATAGAATTACCAGTTAAATGCTTTCATAAGAGAATAGACATAATATGAACATTTAATTCATCTGCTTGTTCTGTAAACATTTACAGCATTTCTGCTGTGTGTCAGGCACTGTACAGGATACCAGGGAAGGGGTCCCTAACTCCCTGACCGGTGACATTTTTGCAAGGCACAATGAAATGAATATGAAGTGAAATGAAAATGAAAATTTGGCCTGTAGAGAAAAGCAGCAGCCTGTGCAAAGGTATGGGGATGTTTGGAATGAACAGAATCCAAGAGCACAATGGAGTGGGGGAAAGTATGGTGGAAAGTTTGGTGAAGAAAGGTACAGATGCATTTTTTTTAGGTAGGAGGACCATGGCAAGTCTTGATGAAATTTTATTTTGAAAATAAACATGAAAAAATGTTCAAAAACTATGTTGTTGAAAAATGCTTTATGCATTTGTCAGGGATATATAGTGATTGTTTTGTTGTGCCCCAAATAGCGTGTAACTATCTGACCAGGATGAAAATAATCAAATACATATCTGAAACCTCGTAGATTTTGCTGTAGAGTTGAATATTAGTATAATGTGCTGATTTATCATTAGTAACTTTTTCAGAATATGTACTACATACAGAGCTGTGTATTAAGCATATCTTGTCAATTTGTCACAGCCATTCTACAAGGTAGGTTTAGAAACTATTACGCCCATTCATGCAGATGTAGTAAACGAGGCACAGAAGGCTTAAAGTTTGGCAAGGACAAAAAGCTATAGAAAGCAAAAATTAGAAAATACACTTTTTTTTTTTTTGAGACAGGGTCTCACTTTGTAGTTCAGGCTGGCCCTGAGCTCACTATGTAGCCCAGGAAAGTCTCGAACTCAGCAATCCTCCTGCCTCTGCCTCCCCAAGTGCAGGGATTACAGGCATGTACCACCACATCTGGTATTGTTGTATGTGGTTGCCAGGGATTGAACCAGGGACCTTGCACTTGGTAGGCAGGTGCCGGAACTACTGAGCTCTGGCCCAGAAAATAAACTTTTGACATTTGGGTAGTTTAATTACATTGTGAGAATCAGCTGTTAAAAAAAAAATCTATCAAATGGTATGGCTGTTTAAATCCAGATTTTCTGGATTTGAGGAATAGTCAGTGAAGAAAATGGAAGATGCTAACAAAAGAAGGAAAATGAAAAATATTTTACTCATTCAAAAAGTAAAGCAAGATTCAAATGGAAAGTTTTGTTGTGTGGATTAAAATCAAGTGAAATAAGTTGCCCACATTCAATCCATGTCTAATGATATCTAATAAGTATATTGGGGGCCAGAAATTTAGCTCAGTGGTTGTGGTGCTTGCCAAGGAAGCTCAAGGTCCCTGGTTCAACCTGGGTATCTATATACAACAGTAATGGGCGTGGTGACTCAGGTCTGTAATCCCAGCATTTGGGAGGCAGAGGCAGGAGGATTGCAAAGTTTGAGGCCTCACCTCAGCTACATAGTGAAGTGAGCTCAGAGCCAGCCTGCACTACAAAGCGAAGACCCTGTTTCGGAAAAAGAATATTGGGAGGTCAATGTTTAGGAATTTTCTCTTAGACAAATCTTGTGTGTAATGACCTAGTGGATGTACTTTCTATTGACCTAGAAGATTGGTAATCAAACATTTTTACTTAGTCTTTCTGTAATATCTGTGTCCATTCTGTGTTCATACTGTTTCATTTGGATAGCTTCAGAGCTGTTCAGTAGGTAAAAAGTATGTATCCTTTAAGTGGAAGTTTCTTGGAATTGGAAGAGTGCATTTCCACAAACGTGAAAGTGAACTGTAGAAGATAGTTACATTCTAAACTATTTTCCTATTACTAGGAGTACTAGCAATTTCTCTGGCCTGAAATGTTTTTAATATCCATACCTGTCAATCTCAGACAGTTTTGTTTTGTTTTGTTTTGTTTTGAGACAGGATCTCGCATTGTAGTTCAGGCTGGCTCTGAGCTCACTATGTAGCCCAGGCAAGCCTTGAACTCAGCAATCCTCCTGTCTCTGCCTCCCGAGTGCTGGGATTACAGGCGTGAGCCACCACGCCCAGCACTATGGTATGTGATATTGATTGCTGGTGGGCGTGAGTCACCACACCCAGCATTGTATGTGGTTACCAGGATAGAACTCAGGACCTTGAGTTTGCAACTCAGGACCTAATGCTTGGGAGGCAGTCTAGTTGCCAGAACCACTGAGCTAAATCTCAGGCCTAACAGACAGTTTTGTTTTAAGAGCATAGTTCCTGCTGATCTGAAATTCTTGGTGCTCCTCCTTTCTATCCTAGGCATTCTGGAATTATAGGCTGGGGCTGCCACACCCCGCCCCAGGCAGGGTTTTTAAATTCCTGAGGAGCAGTATAAGTGTTAGGTACTTATTCTGAGGTGTAGGTTTAAAATGGTATTTTCAGCTGTGATTAGAAAGAAAGATGAAAATAAATTAACTGTAAAGTAGCTTTAAATTAAAAAATGGTTGAGAGTTTGGCATTGTCATATTCACTTGGGAAGGTGGGGCTGGAGGAGGGCAGTGAGTTCAAGGCCAGCCTGAACTATTTCGATCTTGTCTCAAAAAAAAAAAAAAACAAGGTGGTTAAAGAAAGTTGCAATCACCAAAATATATAGTGAAGAAAATCAAACTATGTACCTTTTTTTTTTTTTTTTGCTTTTTGAGACAGGGTCTCGCTTTGTAGTTCAGGCTGGCCCTGAGCTCACTATGGTGCCCAGGCAAGCCGCCGCGAACTCAGCAATCCTCCTGTCTCTGCCTCCCGGGTGCTGGGTGCTGGGATTACAGGTGTGAGCCACCACGTCCGGCATTGTGGTATGCGGTGTTGATTGTTGGTGGGCGTGTCTCCACACCCAGCATTCTATGTGGTTACCGGGGATCGAACTCAGGACCTTGCGCTTGAGAGGCAGGCGCCGGAACCACTGAGCTAACCCTCCGGCCCCGACTATGTACCTTTTTTTAATCAAACCTTTCAGTAGTATGCTCTGTGGTTGCTGTTTACAGATGAAGAAAAGGGAAATTAAGGATTAGAGAAGTATAATTGACACACAATGTCTGATACGTATTGGATTTAAGTAATTACTTTTAACTGATGAAGTCTGAATATATTCTTACCCTTTCCAGTTTCCTCATTATATTAAAACTGTGAAGGAGTTGGGTTAATTCCATGGCAGGATGGAGGTGGGGTTGTAGTCTTTAGGGAAAAAGATGAAATAAATTTTCACGGTGCCCAATTTGTAATTTGAAGCTGGTACTTTATGGTGTGTGTTTAGTTGAGTACCAATTATTTCTGTCTCTTAAAAAAAATCATGAAAGTGGGGCTGGAGATTTAGCTCAGTGGTTCCAGCACCTGCCTCGCAAGCGCAAGGTCCTGAGGTCTAGCCGGTAACCTTATACAGTGTTGGGCGTGGTGGCTCACGCCTGTAATCCCAGCACTCAGGAGGCAGAGACAGGAGGATTGCTGAGTTTGAGGCTTGCCTGGGCTACATAGTGAGCTCAGGGCCAGCCTGAACTACAAAGCGAGACCCTGTCTCAAAAAAAAAAAAAAATCATGAAAGAATAAGGTGAATTTAAGAGAATTAGGGTCTATTGCTGATTATCTTAGAGCTCCTCAATCTCCTTCATGGATCCTTAGCATTCCAATATACAGTAGAAATACAATGCAGACCACACATTCAGCATGTCCTAGCTAAAGTCTCAGAAAGTGCTTCCACACTCACCCACACACACTTGAGAGGAGAGGATCAAGATACAGATTTTCTTTTTCTTTTTTTTTTTTGCTTTCTGCTTTTTGAGACAGGGTCTCGCTTTGTAGTTCAGGCTGGGCCTGAGCTCACTATGGTGCCCAGGCAAGCCGCTGTGAACTCAGCAATCCTCCTGTCTCTGCCTCCCGAGTGCTGGGATTACAGGCATGAGCCACCACGCCCGGCACTGTGGTATGTGGTATTGATTTTTGGTGGGAGTGAGTCTCCATGCCCAGCATCGTATGTGGTCACCGGGGATCGAACTCAGGACCTTGCACTTGCGAGGCAGTCACCAGAACCACTGAGCTAACCCTCTGGCCCAATGCAGATTTTCTTGAAAACTAGTTTCTCTGGGGGTGAGGATTTAGCTCAGTGGTTCCAGCGTCTTCTGCCTTGCAAGTGCAAGGTCCTGAGTTCGATCTCTGGTAACCATGTACAACATTGCGGGGTGTGGTGGCTCACTCATGTAATCCCAGGAAGCAGGAGGCAGAGGCAGGAGGATGGCTGTGAGTTTCAGGCATGCCTGGGCTACATAGTGAGCTCAGGGCTAGCTTGAGCTACAGAGTGAGACCCTGTCTCCAAAAAAACTAGTTTCTCTACTAAAGATGACTAATTGATTACTTCTTTATTGATTATTGTAAGAGTGACTAGAGGTTTAACTTCAGAGTATGATTGTTAACTCTTTGAAGTACTTACGGTAGTAATAAATTGAACTACAGTTTCAGTTGTATCTTATGTGATAGTAAGTATTTAGCATATATATGTTTTATGAAATAAAACAATATTCTAGTTTTGTGTTGCTATCCTTAGTGGTAATGTGTTTTTTGTTTTCTTAAGATTGCAGCAAAAATTGGGGGTGACGCTGGTACATCATTGAATTCAAATGACTATGGTTATGGGGGACAAAAAAGGCCTTTAGAAGATGGAGGTAAGTTATACTTAAGTATAATTTTAATTGTTTTATACAGTGTTTAGGTGGAGTGACTTTCAGTGTTTTTATTTTATTGAAATTTACTATAAGATTCTTAAAAAATTACAAGGTTTATTGTGGCCTCTAAAGGAAAAGCAAAGAAGGGAAACCTAGATAAGGTAAGTTAAATTTGAGTTAACTGGAAAATTTTGTCTTAGTAGAAAACTTATTTTCCCTTCTTCGGGATGGTACCAAATTGACAGTTTGCACAGACTTTTTTGTTAAACATACAGCAAACAAAACAGAAAGTTTAGAGAACAACTTCAGTAGTTTTTCTCATAAATAAACCAACCTTTTATGTGCTATGTTTTTATTATGTTGCTATTTTAGATTTAACTTTAAAGGTTATAGTTGCTGTAGTTTTGCCACTCTAGTGTGTTTTGTTGCATTTTATAGCATTTCTATGTTATTTGTTTTATTTTAGTACTTTGTGTTTCAGGTTTATTGTAAAACATATGGATTAAAACAGTGGGCTTACAGTGCTTTGTATTTAAAAGGATAATTGAAGCTTCTGAACTTGGAAGTGTACACATTTTTTTTGTTTTAGAGTTGATAAGTGAATTTTGATACCTTTTTGCACTTTTTAAAAAAGAGGTTGTGACCAAGCCTGTAGAATGTATTTGTAGCTTTTTATCCAGAAGTATTTGGTTTTCTTTTATTTAAGTGTCTTTCATATATACAGTGAGGTTTTTAATATACAAAGAAAAATGAGCTAATGATGCTTCAGATGTTGTATGTAATGTATTCTTTTTATTTTATGCGTAGATGGCTCTTGGACAAGTCCGAGCAGTACAACACACTGGGAGGGAATGCCCTCTCCTTTTAAAGGCAGGAATTTTTATTTATTACCTGTGTTTAGTATGTAAACGTGAAATAAACCATTGGATTCTTATGGACACAAATATCTCTTGGATTGTGTGTCTGAATTTTTGCTGCACAACAGTCATGTTTAATCATTTAAGTTTGAAGGGGGGAGAATTTAGTACTTCAGTTCTAGGTTATCTGTTCTATGGTATGCATTGTATTCATGTGTGTAATGGATTTAGGATGAAGGTAGTTATGTATGTACTTTGAGTGTTTTCTACTGAAGTTTTACATTGAAATGGTTTATTTAGGAATAATAGAACAGTTTAGGCTGTCTTGTAATGTGATTTTTTTTTTTTTCGTATAGCCTTGTGGTCACGGTCAGATACACTTAGCTTTTTACATGTCAGATTTTTACTTTTTGATAGACACTTCTCCCATAAGTTTTCAGTTCCACAGTGGAAGCATCATTAGCCTTTCGTCTGTGATATTTCTAGTCATGGAGCTAAATACTTTGCTTTGTATCATTCTAAAATGGTTAATGTCCACTAAGGTCAGTGATTTAATAAAAACAATTCTTTTGAATGTCTGTGCATCTTTTAAATAGGAAGAGAATGAAAGAATGTTTTTCCTTTAGATTATGGGTTGGGATTGAAAGTTCTGGCAATTTTGGTTCAAATGATGATAAACCATCTTTTTAGATAATAATACATGTTTATGTTGATATTCTTGCTTAGGAGAAAGCTTTGTGCTCTTATTGGCCAAAACATTAAAAGATTCTTAATTTTGCAGATCAACCAGATGCTAAGAAAGTTGCTCCTCAAAATGACTGTAAGTATTTTAAGTTGCGTGTTGAGGTTTTATTCCTGTTATTGATAAGGTGATTTTGGTTTTGTGAAATAGCATCTTGCTATGTAGTCTAGACTGGCATGAAACTTGATGCAATCTTCCTGTCTCAACCTACTATGTACTGAAATTGCAGGGGTGTGTTGCCATGCCTACTTGAATTTCTTTGTAAATATATACCTTTCTGTTTATGGCTGGATATATGTATATATCTGTATATAGCTATATAGTATAGAGACAGTTGATATAGCTATATCTATAGATATAGATATAGATATAGTTATATAGGTATATTGATATATAGGCATAGATATAAGGTTGATTGCTGAATTACTGCACAGTCTGTGCTTCTACCACTTAAATAAGACAAAAGTTTTGTCCTGTGCCATTGCCAATGAACTTGCTGATTCACTGGCTTCCTCACCACTGTTGGTGTTGATTGAAATTATCTGTGTAACATTTTATTCTCTCCCACATGTTGTTCACCCATTTGGGAGATTTTAGAATGCTTGATGTGACTATTATTAAATATAAGTAAGCCTAAATTTTGCGTTCTTATTTTAATTTTTGCTAGCTTTTGGATCACAGTTACCACCGATGCACCAGCAGCAAAGGTATAGTCGAAAGCACTTTTTTAAAGTCCCTTCCAATCTTACTTGAGCTGTTTGTACACATGCCAGCAAGTTACTGTGTAGTGACTGTGTCTGCATTTTTTTATATATGTTATTAATTTCCTCCATTTGAGAAGATGATGGGTTTTTCTTTTTGAGTGAGGTACATTTGTAATCTAGAGAGATGGATGAAATTAGCCATGTTTTAGAGGAACTAAGGTCAGTTTGAATAACTGTTAGGGTGGCATTCCGTGAGCACTGCTTTACAACCTATGCCATGAGACAGTTGAATGACCGTCTCGCTTTCTTAACACGTCACCTTACTTAGAATTCATAATTTAACTCCTGGAGTAATGAAGTCATATTTGGCCATGGATATGTGCCTGCTACCTTAGATGGAGTTAGGAGACATTAGGCTCCCATTTCTTAGATTATATGCAAGTTTTCTCTCTTAGAGGGACAATGTAAGTTTGTTATTTCTTAGCAGATCTGTGATGACAGAAGAATACAAAGTTCCAGATGGAATGGTTGGCTTTAGTAAGTAACCTTTTTAAAAGTTTTGAAAGTACCATCAAAATACTCTTTATAATCTTTCAGTAAATCTTTTTTTTCCCTCTTTGACTAGTAATTGGCAGAGGAGGTGAACAGATCTCACGCATTCAACAGGAATCTGGATGCAAAATACAGATAGCTCCTGGTAACATTTTCTTGATATTTTCAAAGTGAATAGAAACCTTGCATATTTTATAAGTTGTTAATGACCATGGTGCTAATAGTTAATTTTTTTTTTGACCTAAATTCTCTTTTTATTGTAGACAGTGGTGGCCTTCCAGAAAGGTCTTGTATGTTAACTGGTACACCTGAATCTGTCCAGTAAGTATGGAAATTTTAAAAGTCTACCTAGTAGTAATACGAAGACTGAACTTTGCCTTTCATTACTGCTTCTACACCGTTGTCCTCTTATCCCCATTACTGAAAAACTTTTAAAAAAATTATCACCTTCCCATGTCTAAATCTTTAGCATTTAACCTTTCCCACTTTATTTACTGAAAACATAGAAGCAAAACATAAACTATTCTACCTTCCCCACCACTAGAACTTATGAAGTTTCATTTATCTCTATCCATGAAACATTATATTGACTTCTTTGTTCCTCTGCCTGAGGCCAGTCCTTCCCTTTCCAATAGGGCATTATTCCTACAATCAAATTACTAATTTTCCTTCTTTTACAGGTAATTTCTAATAGTATATAGACATGTCTGGAAATGTGTCATAACAAAATCATCTTTGAGAACCCCACATTCTGTTTATGTACCCCAAAAAAATTCTTTTAAAAGGTGGCTATACTTGCCACATCATCTTGTTTGTTCATTTTTGTCTCAAACTTGTATCAGTAAAACTTCTTTTTGAGGTCACAGACTTATCACTTACCCATAACTAGCTTTTTGCCCACTATCTTCACATGATTGTATTTTACATATCTCCAACCCCCTTTATGTAGTGGTAGGGATTGAACTCGATGTCTCGCATAGACTGAGCATGCTCTTCACTAAACCACATTTCTAGGACTGGACAGCTTCAAGTTCAGATCATTAAAAGCAGAATTCATGGCCCAGGGAGTTGGCTCAAGTGGTACTGTGCCTACGTTGGAGACACAAGGTCCTGAATTCTATCCCGATAACCACATGCATTGCTGGGCATGGTGACTCATGTCTGTAATCCCAGCATTCAGGAGGCAGACACAGGAGGATTGCTGAGTTTGAGGCTTGCCTGGGCTACATAATGAGCTCATGGAAAGCCTGAACTACAAAGTGAGACCCTGTCTCAAAAAAAAAAAAATTCTTGATTTCTGCCTCATACCCAGGCTACTTTCTCTTTTGCTCACTTTGTTCATGTCATCTCATTGTATAAAAACTGTTCTGATGTTTTTTCTTCTTGTGTCTTATTTATCCATAAGCAGCTGTCCGTCAGTTTTCTTTCACAGTTCCTTCAGAATCTATCTTGATCTTGCCTCTTTCTCTATTAAATCTATGGCATTTGTGTATTTTTTTTTTTTTTTTTTT
>PVIC010030178.1:0-22068 GCA_004025085.1 Thryonomys swinderianus
TATACTGGCCAGCACAGTGTTTGAAAATTCACTCCATTAGAGTTACAAATAACAGTATAACACAGATTTTTTAAAAATGAAAGATATATATTGACTTAATGCCTGAAACTAAAGAAAAACATCCTGCAAATAGCCAAACAGATCTTTCAATGACTAATTTTTTAACATTAAGATTGTTCAGGGACCATTTTCTTTTTGAACATTTAATTAAATATTCAACGAATTAAATAATATATAGAGAGAATAAGTTTTGTGTTTTGTGAAATTAAAGGACCCATGAGTATACCCCTTCCTCCTGGCAAAGCTCAGTTTTGCAATAGGGAGCCATAGCTATTCATTCCTCTTTGAATGCTCCCCATAGCTTCAGACACATTTACCCCGTCATCCTGGCTACTTTCTGAAACAGCTCTGGAAATCTTCTTTTGTGAGTGTCTTTAGTTCTACTCCATGACTTCCTCAAGTTCTTGGCTCACTTCAAAAGTTTACCTTGAATTTGACGGTGGTAGTAGCAGCTGGGCTAGCTAACTGATCTAGAGAAGTGCATTATTATTCTGTGTAGATGTAAAAACAGTTGGATGCATTGTCTTCAGATGCCCTATAATGCAAGTAGTAGGCATATTCATGCAATATGACCTTAGTGAATTTGAGGTCCCTAATTTAAGTATAAGTCTTCAATATTTTGGAATAGCCAACATTTTGGCTGTGATGTCAGAAACCACTCACATAGTACTGACATTCATCATACAGTATACCAAGATATTTCAAATAATACATTTTATAAACTGCGTGCTATTAGCATGTACTTACAGTATGAGCTGATATGTTGAGACAGAATGTCAAGACAGATTTTAATGGCTCTCCCTAAAAAGCGGAGGCAGTCCGCCTCAGTCAGACTCTGTCAATGTGCTGAAACACGCCCTTGCTTAGGTTTGAGTTGGGCCTGGAAGTGGAACCATCCCCTCCCTCCTTTCCACGCCTGCGCTTTCTTGGGGAGATAAGAGGGATCTGTGAAATGAGAGAAGAGGTTCTCTCCGAGACATGATCACTCAGTGGTTCTCACAGTGTGATATCCAGACCAGCAGCCCTCGCGGCACCCCGACCCACGGGGTTGGAAATTGGGGGGAGGGGTTCTATACTTGAACAAACCCTCCAGGGAACTCGGCTCAAGTTTGAGAACTACTGTTTCTAATTAAGGAAAAGGAGGGAGTGGGAGAGTCAGAAGCGGGGAAGCGCCCCAGGGACTGCAAATCGCAAATTTTATGTGAATGTTGATAGGGCCCAGTGGGAACCTTTGATGTTTCTTTCTTATACTCCGTTTGCTAAATCTCTACTTCCTCAGAGAAGATGTGAAATACACACTGAAGCCCCCTTCACAGTTCTACCCCACTAAGAGCCTGCTCAGAAGGGAGAAACAGGCTCTGCCGGGGCAGTAACAGAGGGAGGGAGGTGGATGATACTACATTTCCCCCTGTCGCAGTGACGCAGCACTTGACTCAAAAAAAAACCATTGTTGGCAAGAGTCCTGGCTCAGTAATGTAAAACTCAACAGACCTGCCCTTGGTAGATGCCTGTGACCCACTTAGAGCAGGGCCTGGCTCCTCTGAGTGTTACCTGTGAGTAGGAGGTTGGGGTGGTGATGGTGGCAAAGGTTACAAGGGCCGGACTTCTCCACTGGATGCCTGGGCCCATCCTAGGAGCAGTTGCTCTTTGTACCTGGTGGCCAGTTGCTATGTTTAGAAGATCACCAGCTGGAGATGGAACTCTGTCTTAGAACCTTCCACCCAGCAGACGCTCCTGGGAGACAATGCCCAAGTGTGCCCCGCATGCGAGGCTGGTCATTCCCTGAGCTGCTGCTGGCCTGTCAGTACTAGCACAGAGGCAGTGGCCCGGACTGGCACAGGCCCTGGCACCAGGGTGGGAAGAAGTACTGAAGAATATCAAAACAAAAAGGAGTTTAAAGGCCTGTGTCGTAAGAGTTTAGAGTTGGAGACCCTAAACAGCAGTGTTGGGGTGTGCAGCCAGAGTAGGGGGGGACAGCAGTTTAAATGGTGTCCCCAAAAAAGGGAGCTTTGGGCGAAGATTGAGAATCTGCAGGCCAGAAAGGCTGGGAGGATTCCCCAAAGCCCCGCCCATTATTAGATCACTGGTAGAGGAAGCCTAGAGTCCAGAGTAGGACTTGGACACCTCCAGCTAGGACTCTGGGCCCCCATGACCTTCCTTCCCCCATTTTCCCTAAAAACACTGTTCAGTGTCCTGAGGTGACCAGGAAATACTACTTGTCGATATTAGGAGGATAGACAGAGATTGGAAGGAAGAGAGAAGCCAATAGCAAGGGGAGAAAAAAAGGAAGAGGAGAAGGAAAAAGGTGAAGGAGAGATCAACTGGGGAAGAAAGGGAAGAGAAGGAGGAAGAAGAGGATATGACGGGCATTTAGCTTGGAGTATCCACTCCTAAGTCCTGTGCTACATGTTTTGTGTATATTTTGTCATTTAGTTACCAATCTGTGAGGTTTGAGGAAATCTGTTCGCAATTTTTTATAAACAGCTCACACTAAATCTCACTAGTCCTCAGGATCCAGGGAGAGGTAACCAAATTGATGAGTCTGATAGAATGATGCAGAGTGCATGCAGATTTCATCACCACATGGGCGGGGAGCTGAGGAGGTAACGGCTGAGTCCATCAGCTATTCTGCCGCTGGTCTTAGGAGTCCCACTCTCTGTGCTGCACCCCCAGACTCAGCGCCCCATCACCTGCACCCTCATTCGCACATGGGTAGCTGGCAGAGAATGAAAGGCTTCCGTGTCAGGAGCTACAACAGGAAGCGATAGAAACAAAGGTAAGATGGAGAGCACGTGCCACCCCATGAGGGGGCAGCATGGTAGGAAAGTGGCCTCAGGGTTGCCAGACTGTCTCCTCCGTCCTGCCAAAGGCCAGCGATCTGGTGGCCCTCCAGGTCACCTTCTGTGCGCTGACATAAGGCACCTGGAAGTTCTGTCTGCCCGCAGGTGCGCTGGACCAGTCATGTCTTTTTCCAAGTTGCAAACAGGAAATCGATCTCTTGCCTGTATCGCTTTCCCCTCGCAGGCCATTATGTCTATGTGGACGCCTCCTTTGCCAAGCAGGGGGAGAAGGCCGTGCTGCTCAGTTCTGAGCTGCAGGCTGAGGAGTGGAGCTGCCTCCGCTTGGTCTACCAGATAACCACGTCTTCAAGGACTCCGTCAGACCCCAGCCAGCTGAACCTCTACGTGAGATATGAGGATGAAAGCTTTGATCGCTTACTTTGGTCAGCTAAGGAGCCTTCAGACAGCTGGCTCATAGCAAGCCTGGATTTACAGAACAGTCCCCAAAAATTCAAGGTTGGTGGAGTTTAGGAGGAGGATGTGGGGCTTACAATGTGTGCTTTATCCTGTATGAAATCTTGTAAAACTTATGCCTTAAAACTTCTCCTTGGGCCGGAAATTTAGCTCAGTTTTTCTGACGTCTTCCTTGCAAGCACAATGTCCTGGGTTCCATCCCGGGTAACCACAGTCAACAGTCCTGGGTGTGGTGACTCACGCTCACCAGCAATCAGTACCACATACCACAGTGCCGGGCGTGCTGGCTCACGCCTGTCATCCCAGCCCTCGGGAGGCAGAGGCAGGAGGATTGCGGAGTTCCAGGTTTACCTAGGCTACATAGTGAGATCAGGGCCAACCTGAACTACAAAGTGAGACCCTGTCTCAATAAAAACTTCCCCTACATCATAGGAGATTATTAGTAATGTAATTATTATTTTGTTTATTAGGATAGCTGCTTAGATTTCTCCCACCTGTTTAAATGGGATTTCTGTAAGAATCTAAATAGTGCTTGAGCTAACCTCGTCAGTGGAAATAGATTATCTACTAAAATTTAGAAATTTTAGTTTGTTCTTCTAAATTCTGTGTGGTATACAATTATTTCATCTTCCTAGTGGTTTGATTTCCACAGTATTTGAATAAAATATTAACTATAATAAAATAAAAAGTGGAAATATTTCCAAAAGATAAAGACGCTTAGAGGACATACCGTGTTTCCTTTTTCAAAGAGGGAAGTTCTGTCAAAAGTGGTAGAAGATGGGCCGGAGATTCAGCTCAGTGGTTCCACCACCTGCCTAGCAAGTGCAAGGTCCCTGGTTCGATCCTGGTAACCACATACAATGATATGATATTGGATGTGGTGACTCACGCCCACCAACCATCAATACCACATACCACAGTGCCAGGCGCGATGGCTCACGCTTATAATCCCAGCACTCGGGAGGCAGAGATAGGAGGATTGCTGAGTTCGAGGCTTGTGTGGGCTACATAGTGAGCTCAGGGCCAGCCTGAGCTACAAAGCGAGACCCTGTCTTTAAAAAAAGAAAGTGATAGAAGAGAAAGGAAAGAATGTAAGAATTTGGGGGTGGACTGGAGTAGCCAAGAAAAATGGGATCTGGCTCCCATTGGGTGTAAAGTGTGATGTTTAGCAAGATTACATCTCTGAGGTCACAGTGGATCCTTCATGATAACTCTCTCCATTCCTACACCGCCGTTCCTGTCCCGGCCGCGTCCCTCTTCTCTGAAGTTCCGAGATGCCGCATTCTCGTACAACCCTGTCCTGCTGCAGTCCTTCCCTGCAGGGCAGGTGTGAGGGAGGACCACTGAGGGTCTGAATTGTCTCACACACCATCCTCCAGACACCCCATCGCTTCCTAAATCGACCAGCACAGTTGCAAAATATTGAGCTAAAACCACAGAAGATATTTTCCAAAACGGGTCCAAACATGAACTCTAACATTCTTTGAAATCAGCCACATAAGTTTTTAAGCTTCTCTCTGTTCTCTGTGTGAAACAGAAATGTAGAAAATATAGAAACCACACTTTGATTCATGAGCGTCCTCCACTGCGTGTGGGACTCTCCCACCACTGTATAGGGTTTGGGCTTCTCCCCTCCCCCCAGGCGACTCGCTTCTACCCCTGAGTCCTTTGCCTTCAGTTTCTGACCATTTTCAGAATGGATTTGTCCAGGGACACCAGGTCCCTTCTCTGTCTGTCACCAACTGGTGCTACCCCAAGCCCCGCAGAAGGTAGTGGTTGGACTTAGAGCAGAAACCAGCTGGTTCCAAGCTTCTAAGAGAAACCTTGCTCACCTCAAAGCTCTAGGCCTACATGTGTATATGTGTGTATGTACACATAGCACATGTATGGATGTATACACACGCACGCGCACACACAGTCTTTGAGTAAAGTCCATAGTGAGGTTCTTGTCCGGTAGCAATGACCATCTTGTTTACCTTGAATTGTTGAGCAGCTCCTGGCAGCTGCAATACAGGAAACATTCTGTTCTGGAATCTAACGCCCCTTGTTGGTTCTGTGTTGTACAGATTTTAATAGAAGGCGTCCTGGGACGAGGAGACACAGCCAGCATTGCCCTCTTTGAAATCAAGTTGACCGCCGGCTACTGTATTGGTGAGTTTCATTTTCATTGCATTAGAGCGTGAACCTTTTTTCTGAATCTACTGTGGCCAGAGAGACTGAATCGACCCTGGAGACCAGGTGCAGGGCAGAGTACGCTGCACAGCGCATAGTGTTTTCAGTCGTTTGCCGGAGGCCCTTGAACGCTGGATACCGTCCCTCTCTCTTCAGTGGGAAGCTCATGAGCGTCCGCCTGGGCTGCTCGGATCAGGGGGAGGAAAGCAGACACAGCCACTGTCCACTCATCTTGCCCCTCCGCTCAGCGTGTTCCCAGGTCCCTTCTGGGCTTGTGTGGACTCTGCTCTTTGTAGCACTTGCCAGAATAGCACGCCCGGTGTTACCTGCTCGCCTCCATTTCCCTCCTGGCTCACTGCCGCCCTGTCGTAGTCACTTAGAGTCTGCTCAGGCAGGGTCGCTGTGGTGCCCTCCATGCCAGCTTCTGAGAAGGAAGGGAGAGAGGACAGAACACGCTCCCGGTGCTCACCTTCTCCTTGTCCGCCCCGGCCGTGTCGTGTCTCCAGCGAATGCAAGCAGAGCACGGCAGTGCCGGAGAGGGCAGTCGGGACGGGGAGGTCTGACAGTACTTGGAGGTTGAACGGATGTGGAAGTGAAGTGCATGGAGAGTCAAAGATGCCTCTGCACCAAAGGGAGCCTTGGACGCTTCCCGGAGCCCCACTGCTCCGTGTGGTCCTCCAGTGGTACCTCAAGTGCAAGAAAAGAAAAGGAGACTTTTTGGGCAAGTGAGGACTTTCTGAAGATACGGAGATTGCACCCAGGTTCCCGGCTTCAGCCTCCTTCCAGGCGCCCTCCGGGGCTCCCGTGGGCGGGGCCTGGAAGGCGCATCCAGGCTCCCCTTGCAGCGCCACCTGCTGGCGCCATCAACTCACTGAGTCTCTTTTCTTAGCTGAGAAAGGTTAAAATGCTCCCCTGGTTGGATTCCTGTGAGCCTCAACGCGCTCGCAGATATGATAGTGACTGGCACCGTGCTTCAAACTTTTTGTGTCTTTCAGCCTGTGTAGAACAAAAGAGGAACCACATTTTGTCTTGTTAAACGGTGTGGTCCCACCCTCAGCTCTCCTTTCCTCGCGGGCGCCTAGTCTCTTGGTTTCCCATCTGTAAACTGAGGTTAGTGATAGCACCTATCTGGTGGGGCTGCTTCAAGGAGCAAATTCATATATAATGCTTAGCATAGTGTCTAGCACCCCAAGGAATATTTCGCTTTTCATTATATTCTACGACAGCTTTTGGCACTGGATATTGGGCACAGGCTATCAGGCAGTGCATGAAAACATAAATCTGACACCCGTCCTGTGCCCGCCAACATAAAACACAGTGATAACTCTGCCAGCTAGGATGGTGGCAGGAAGATGCAAACCAAGGTGCCCTCGCCTGAGTAATCTGGGGAAAATACGTCAAATCGTGGCTCTGGACAAGTGGTAGAGATGGCTCCTGAGCCTTCATCCTGCTGAGGCCTCACGGGACAGAAAGGGGAGTCACTGGAACCTGGAAAACATAGCTCTATGGCAACGGCTTCTTGAGTGGGCTGTGGCGTCTGTACCAAGCCGCAGCTCCATAGCTGGGAAGAGCCGGGTGTCAGGCTCCTCTTCCCCCATTGGCCCCGGGTGTCAGGCTCCTCTTCCCCCATTGGCCCCGGGTGTCAGACTCCTCTTCCCCCATTGGCCCCAGGTGTCAGGCTCCTCTTCTCCCATTGGCCCCAGGAGTCAGACTCCTCTTCCCCCATTGGCGGAATGCATTCCGGACAGGCCACCCTCCGGAGGACAGAGGAGGCGGGAAGGGCAGGACTGAGAGGGGCCTGTGAGGAATGGTTAGCACAGTCATCTCTCGTGTTTTTACATACAAGACTGTAGGGGTCGATAGAGGCACTGGTTGTGAATTTCTTTACCCACGAAAGGAGCCTGTTGATGGGGGAACAAGTTGTAATAAATATGCCAGTGCCACCACAAAGGAGGGAAGAGTCTCTTCCTCTGCCTTCTCTTTTCTGCTGCAAAAGGAAAAGAGCCCAATATGGCAGCACTCCCAACTCTAACTAGGTTCCTGCTTATAAGAATATCAGAGGATTTCAGGACCTAGGACACATGGCCCTTAGTGTTGGGCATTTGTTTACAGCATCAGAAAAGGGACAGAGCACTAGGGCGTCAGGCTGAACAAAAAGAATGGTGGCCAGACTCTCCAGAGCTGAGAGAGTAAGCCTAAATACTGCCTTCAAATAAAGATGACGAGCCTGGGAATGTTTGATCCCCAGCACCAAAAGAGAATTTTAAAATTTAATTTAATAGGGCCGGAGGATTAGCTCAGTGGTTCTGGCACCTGCCTCGCAAGCGCAAGGTCCTGAGTTCGATCCCCGGTAACCACATACAATGCTGGGCGTGGAGACTCACGCCCACCAGCAATCAATACCACATGCCACAGTGCCGGGGGTGGTGGCTCACGCCTGTAATCCCAGCACTCGGGAGGCAGAGACAGGAGGATTGCTGAGTTTGAAGCTTGCCTGGGCTACATAGTGAGCTCAGAGCCAGCCTGAACTACAAAGTAAGACCCTGTCTCAAAAAAAAAAATTTAATTTAATAGAGATGAATGACAAAAATGGCCACTTTGTGCCAAACCCTGGTCATGTGCCTGGCACCATACTGGGCGCTGTCCATACTTAGAACAGCCTTATGACATGGGAATGTCAGCTCTGGTTCACACGGAGAAACACAGAGTAAGAGACACAGTGTGTTGTACAGCAAGCTTCATGGCTAATAACAGGAAAGGCCACCAATCAAAGGGGTGATGATGAGTTAGGGGCTGAGTCCCACTCAGGATCTCTCTTCTGGGTCAGTGTGATCCAGTGCTGCCACATAAGTTCCAGTGGGCAAAAGAAGAAAGGAGACCAGATATCATGAAGCATGCCTATAATCCCAGCACTCAGGAGGCAGAGGCAGGAGGATCGCCATGAGTTCAAAGCCAACCTGGGCTACATAGTGAGGTCAAGGCCATCTTGACACTGTCTCAGCCAAAAAAGAAAAAAGAAGTGAGGAACTTCCAATGTCTAAAGGCAGACTCTTCCATGGGTAGACGGCCCCCCACAGGTGACTGTGTGTCTCTGAAGCTGTTACTTTGTTCCCTCCCGTCAGAATGTGACTTCGAAGAGAACCACCTCTGTGGCTTTGTGAACCGCTGGAATCCCAACGTGAACTGGTTTGTGGGCGGAGGGACTGTCCGGAATGCCCACTCCGTCCTCCCACAGGATCACACCTTCCAGAGTGAACTGGGTGAGTGGGGGATGCATGGACTGCTTTTCTCTGCTGGGTTTTTCCACCACTTCCTGCCTCTGAATTGACCAGACTGTGGCTTCTATTAGCAGAGAAGGGAGGAGAAGGGCAGTTATTAAATGGGTACCAAAAGCCCTGGTGGAAAAGTAGGGAAATATAAACGGTGAGATGGAGACAACATGCAGCCGTGAGCTCCACAATTCCAGGTAAGTCCACTCGGTGAAAGGTTTTACCTTACCAGGGCCTGCAGAGTCACTTTCACTTTTCCATATTAGGCTTTATTTCTTCTCTGTTTGTTGTTTAATCATTCTTTCTAAGGGCAAGGCTAGAATGATCCCAGGTAAGGTTTCAATAACAGTAGATTGACAGGTACGTGCAAATCTTTTCCAAAGGCCCAACGTCAACCAGGTGAGTCTGTACAACTAATTACTTCTCGATGTGGCGTTCAGCTGCGCCCCCTGGTGGCCATGTTGGCAGGTACTTTGCAAGGAAAATGGGAAGGTAGGGTTATCAGAAAGAACCCGGAGCACCAGAAATTCTTCGTGGAAAGGAGCCCAGCAAGGCTTTCCTTACATGTGGGTTACATCACTGTTGTCTGGACGCTGGTAGATGCTGCAGAAGCCCAGGGCTCCCTATAGTTCCATCACATGCCAGTCTTCAAGCACAAGCTCTTTGCCAAGCAATGGGAAGATTCTTATTTTGCCTTTTTTCTTGTGAGCGTCTTTCATGTAGATACTGAAATGATCTCTTCAGACCCAGTACCTTGTAAATGAGGGTTTGCTGGTGCCTGAAGACATGACAGTTTATAAATGCTTCCTGTTTTCGTCATTCAGTAGAGATTCTCATCCTCTGAATGTTTATCACCTTGGGTCTGAACAGTCTTCATCTTGATCTTATTCACTTCATTCCAACATCTCCCCCTTTACACTCAGGGGTCCGGACAAGTAGAGAAAGTAACACGGACAGAGTGAAGACTCTGTACAAAGACTGTCCAACTGCAGTGAGTTTGTGTCCTGAGATAATGTGAGCCCAGTCTGCTAGATCTCTTGACTTTTTAAGATAATTAGGAAGGAAAGCATGTTTAATGTCAAATTTCTAGGGATTTTGAAAGTTAGTATTTTCTGTAAAATGATACATGGACTGACAAGAAATTGGGCAGCTTTTCTTTTACAGCCTTTATTCTACAGTCTTCCTTTCTTTTTCAATCTGTCCGGACTTCTTAGAGCAACATACATGTGAGTAACCACATATAAGAAGACTGGAGTCTTGTAAGGCTTGCCTGTTTAAGACAAACCCAACCTTGCATCTAGAGTCGATAATAAAAATGACAAGTCTCCAGGCCTCTTCCCAGCTTCAAAGAATATACATTCAAGAAAGGGAAAGACGTTTCTACCACAAGGGGGTCTAAGACGAAGTCATTTGTGGCAAGTGCTGTGAGAGGGGTCCTCCTCTGCCCCGGAGAAGAGAAGTGATAAGTGTTTGATCACTTACTGCATGGCTGTCCTGGAGGACAGAATAAAGGAAACGGCTCCCAAACACAGCCAACTTTGCTGATAGGTAAAGGAGTAAACTACATCGTAAGGGCAGGTATGATTTTGATAGGCAGAGAGAGACAGAGAGAGAGAGAGGTCGGTGACACACAGATGTGAACTACAAGAAGTAATTAGGAGAGAGATATGTCTGAGAAGGCAGCGTAAAGGCAAATGCTACAAGGCCTTGAGTTCCAGGAAAGAAAATTCAGCTTTATTTTTTTCACAATTGGAAGCCACTGGAAGTCTTTTGACAGGGAGAGACGCTTTCACATGTATTTAGTAGGGAACTGAAAGGTGATTATTTCCACAGATGGAGGACAGAAAAGTAGAAAAGAGTGGTTAACAAACTATTCCTTTACTCACAGCTAGGGCCTTTCATATAAGGAACTAAGATAAAGAAAAAGAAAAGGGTTTACTTCTCGTTTTAGAAAAATAAGATTTAGAACTTTTGCTAGTGACAAAAGATTCAGACTTCTCTGCATATAGCCTGTTTTTAACCCCCAAAACATACAGCCTGTCTCCCTCTGGGCCCCTGCAGGCGCCCCCTGAGTGGCTGCTACGTGTAGAGCAAGTGCTGGGCTCTATATAGTCCGTGGACAGCCGGGCGGACAGCTCAGTGATGTGCTGCCGGCCTGGCAAGCGCCGGTCCTGAGTCCCTGCACTGGGCAAAAAATGATTGCAAAAAATAGCCCACGAGTCTGCATGACTATTTCAAATCATTTGGGTTGATTCAAAGTAATATCTCTTGAGATCTTCATCTAAAAAATAAAGCAAGTAACCAAACTATCTCTTGGAATTTTAAAAAGAGAAGCAAAGTAACCTTCTCTCCATGTATTGAACTAGGCTAGTTTTAAAATTGTGTTTCTGTCATATCTTAGCATCTAATGCAAAGAGTAGAAAGGATCTTAAAAAGCCAATATATTCAAGTTGCAATAATACTTGGTACCATCATTACAGTTACCTTGTGGGGCAAATTTAACCAGAGGGAAGTTGTGGAGAACTTTACCCCAGTCACTTAAAGGTTAGTTCCAAAGTCAGATCCTCTGACTAGCCAAAGTCATGATCCTGTGACTCTTTCCTCCATGCGCCGCGTTTCCTCCCAGTGACATCAGCTCCAGTGGCGGGAGAATGTGTGTTCACTGGAGAGGCAGCGTCCTGAGGGCTCGTGTCAGCTCATCCGCGGGACCGTAGTGTCAGAGCGCAGACCCTACGACCGCAGACCCTTCTGGCCATACCTGTGCCCATGAGGGACGAAGGAGGCCCAGCTCAGCAGTCAGAACGCCGGCCCTCCAGGGCTGGCTACCAGAGCGCTCTGTTCTGAGCCACGCCCGGGCCTCTCCGAATCTTCCTCGGCCTGTTTGCGAGTGAGGAATCTGCAGTCAGCGTTCCCCTGCTTGGAACACGGTGCTCTTCTCTCGCTGGCTCTGTCCTGAACACGTAAGCCCATTGCATCTGGCGCTAGAAAAAAAGAAAAAGTACTACTAATGGGACTAAGAAGAGAAGAGAAGAGGGCCTGACTTCACAGTCTGATTAGAAGGGGCCGAGACAGACGTGGCAGGGGGGCCATCCTGAGGAGCACGGGGACTTGCTGGGATGGGCTGTCACCCCTGCCTCTGCTTGCCCTGTCCTCCCTCCTGCTCCCTCCTGTTGTCCCCCTTCTCCCCTCTTCCACCCTTCCTCTTCTTCCTCGGCTGTCCTGAAGCACCTCCCAAGCACAGCCAACTTTGCTGATAGCATCGTTCGGCCTCCCGATGTCAGTATGGAGGATGGAGGGGGAGGCTGCCTGTAGGCTAACGGGAGCACCTGGAAGGGGGCCTTCCTCTTCCCTCCCAGCATCCCGGGGCATGGTTAGTCCGGTCAGAGCCTAACCACTAGACAGAGGCTTCCTCCTCAATCACTCATTTATCCATTTCTTCACCAAACACATAATAGTTGCCAGGCATTATTGCCTACTTTGGTGATACAAAAATAACAACTGCAAAAAGATCATAGGAACTTACTTTTGCAAAGTACTTTTCCCTAAAATGCCAGTTCTTGAGAACACCACCCTGTATGAAGGAGGAAGTGTGCTATATGGTCGAATAAACTGCAGAAACTGAGTGTGAGAAAACTAAACACACCTTATATCCAAACTCCTCACCGTTTTGAATGTAGTTGCATGGAATGTATTCTACAGGATTTCTTATCTGAACGACAGTGCTAGATAGACATGCACAGCAACAACTGCTACAGACATAAAATAAATTACACAAACCCACATTTAAAAAAATGAAGGATTCCCTAAGTTCAGGGTTTACGGAAGGCTTTCTAGAGGAAACAATGGCGAGACTGGAATTCGGCTAGACAGATAAGGGGGAGATGAGCATAACAGACGCAGCAGATGGAAGGAGGGCAAGCAGGCGTGTGACGTCACGTCCGGAAGGCGTTGAGCGTGCTGGGCCCCAGGCCGCACGATGGTGGAGCAGCCCCAGAACCCGGGTTCCTTTCCTGCTCGCAACAGTGAGAAACTTGGGGGCCTGTGTTCCACTTGCTTCTTCCAGTTCTTCTCCTTTGACTCCGATCTCTCTTCAGTTTTTGGACTCAAGCTTTGCTCATTGACTGGCCAACAGCTTTCTCATGTCCCCTCAGCGCGCATGCACACACACACACACACACACACACACACACTCTCTCTCTCTCTCTCTCTCTCTCTCTCTCTCTCTCTCTCTCTCTCTCCTAATTCCTGAACTTCTATGTTTTCTTCTGACTAGGTTGGGGCTAAAAGAAATGAGTTCTAAAGATTCTAAAATATTTTATTTGAAGAGCTCTGTTTATATAACTCAAAGGTTTGTCCTGGATCATGCTTAGAAAAAAAAAAGAAAGAAAAATCCCAATGCTTTAAAAAGGATAGCGGTGCATCTCGTATTTCGTTTGCCTTCTCCTGGGTGTATTGATTTTCCCTGAGCGCTATCAGTTTGGGTGGCACCGTGAAGATGAATCGGTTCAGCTCTCTCCCTGCAGCAGCGGATTTTGCTCTGTACGAACTCACCTTGTGCTCAGTCACAAAGGGAAGCAGCTTGTGCCTTTGCTTCTGGGGGAAAACTGGAGAAGCAGACAGTGGGGTGAGGGGAGCTGGGAGCTGCTGAGGAGCGTCAGGTCTGCGGCAAGGGCTGAGGGCGTCTCTTCGGGAGGGCGCCAGCCCTGTGGAAAAAGCAACAGTGAAGACTACAGTGGAAGCGGCCATTTTCCTTGATTTCCTTGTGTGTTTTGAACAGTTTTCCCCAAAGAGAGATTCAAATTTTTTAAATGAATATTATGTCCTCAAATTCTTGTCAAATGACAGAAACAGATAAGAAAAGGAAGCCTGATAGAAACAGATAACGTGGAATCGCAGTGGGACTTCTTTGGAACACTGAAAAGAATGTGATCTCATCCTGTTTTCTCTTACTCCATTTTGACTCACCGCGTGTGAGTTTCTTTTGCCGTTAATATTTTATGAGGTGAAACAGGATCTTTCAGGAGGCAGCCTCCTCACGGCTGCCGCGTTCATTCGCGTTTTCCACCCGCCTTTGCAAAAGGAGCTCATTGCTGTGGAAATAACGAAGGAAACTCATTTCTTTGCTGAGATTTTTAAAATCGCGCCTGCTTAGGGTGCCGCTCTGGAAGGAGCTGGGCAAGGTTTCAAAACCTAAAATAACACGAGGGTGACGATTCCGTCAAGCACCAGGTGGCGGGTGCCTCCTCTCTCCGCCCTTCACGCAATCCTTTCTCGTTTCGGTTTGGATTGAGTTCCGGTACTGTCTTAGAAGCACTATTCACTCCCTTTGTGCACTGAGCCACTGCGGTCCTAGCTAAGGCCTTGGCAGGGAGGCAGTGTTGTCAGTGTCCTCCTCGCTGCCTGCGTGAGGGGCCGCTGTGCCGCCTTCCCCCACCTTGGATAGCCTGCCGTGGCTTCCTGGCCGCTTTCGCATATTAATGGACAGCTCATTTTCAAGGGTTCAGTTCACTTCATCACAGCCCCCACCGCCTCGTCCAGTTCTGATCTTTCTCAACACTAGACCGCAGAAAGCGGCCAGGACAAAGGCTTCTTCCTCTTCTTTTTGTCTCTTCCTCTTCTTTTCACTTCCTTTTGTCCCACTCTCTGTGCTGCTTCTGGCTTCATTAAGATCGGAGAGGCAGGCTGGGCATTTAGCTCAAGTGGTCCCGCACCAACCTTGCATACACAAGGGTCTGAGTTCAATCCCCAGTACCGCAGGAAAGAAAAAAAAAAAAAAAAAAGATTGGAGAGGCATAATGGGAGGAGGGACAGAAAGGAAGAGGCCGAGAAGAAAATTTTTACTTGCTGGTGCTGTTTAATATTAAATTGATGTCATTGCTTCTCAGCCTTTGGGCTAAGATCAAGTGCAGTATTAAATTGATGTCATTCACACTGCAGGTGATCAAAATCTGGCCTCTTCTTCTATGAGTAATGTGAATCTCACTTTACAGTTCCCAGACAGGGATGATGTATTCTGACTGGTCATTCAGGAATCCCCTTCCTGCTACAAATAGTGGGACCCCCTGTCAGCCCCTTTCTGGGCTGCGGGGGGGTGGGGGGGTTGCCATGCTGAGACGCATTCTTCCAAAGGACTGTAGCATAGCTACTTTTTTAGATGCCCATTTAGTCTAAGAGAAAACATCTTTACCTCATCAAACTCTGGAAGTGCAGTTTAGTGGAAGCAAACCTCTTCCTCCTTGCTCTGCCCCTCAGGACCCTACAGCCAGCTTCTTGTCTTAAGCTGTATGCAGTGAAGTATCAGACGCTTGTCTCTACACTCCACAGACTCAGGTTTCCTGGTCAGGTTCTCTGAAGAACTCTATGTTTCTCTCCAGACTCAAGGCAACTGTCAAACCCAGGAATTTCTCTGCACTTATACAAAGAGATAAGGTTAAATGGGAGTTTCCCTCCTCTGTCTCTCACAAGCCGTCCTTTTAGGCCTCTTTCCCAAGGAAAGATGGAGGAGGCAACTCCCTTGTTTTCTTTTAAAAGGTCAAAAGGAAACATACAGCATTCTGAACTCTGAGACAATTCTCTCTAAAAAGAAGAAGAGAAGGAGCAGGAGGAAGAAGGAGAGGGAAAGGGAAAACGAAAAGGAGAAGGAAGGAAGGAAAGAAAAAAGAAGGAAGAAGAAAAGGGAGGAAGACAGAGAGAGTGTGCCTGTGTGTGTGTGTGTGTGTGTGTGTGTGTGTGTGTGTGTGTGTGTGTGTGTTCAGGCATTCCCTCTAATCCATCTCTAGGCTTCTTACATATACAAACTGTAGGGTATAGATGGTATAAAATTGGTAGATTGAGCCAGACATCGTAATATACACTTGTAATCCTAGATTCAAAAGCCCCACTGAGCAGGATTGCCAGAGTCCAAGGCTGGCCTGGGCTACATAGTGAGTTCAAGTCCAGCCTGCAGTACTTGGTGAGACCCTGTCTCCAAAAAAACAAGTTGTAAATGGGTAGAGATACCTTAGATGGTGAGTGTTGCTGCCGAGTGTATTGATGGACTAAAATCTCTCTTTAGAAAACAGATTCTTGTCACTTTTGTTCTTGGCCTTGAGGCCTTAGCAGAGACTAGAGGAATCTGCTATAGCATTCTGTCATGCTTGAAGGCTGCATCAAAAGACTAAAGTTTGACTCAGTGAGAGTGAAAGCCAACTCAGGAATGCGACCAGCAGGCCGTGGAGTGGGAAAGTGGGCATGTCCCGGGGCTGTCTTGGTGCCCTGGGACCAGCCCGGTGGGTGCTTCATCCGTCATGTTTCTTTAGATCGCATTGCCTCCTCTTCCAAGGGGCAGGCTGTCCGGACAGCTCACAGGAGTCCAACAGATAACCCACCTGGAGTGAAGAAGAGTCAGGGACGCCTTTGGCTTCACAACCAGACCATAGCAGTCTTTGGAGAACACGGGCTGCTGGAGAGTAAATGTGCAAGTCCTGCGCTCAGGGTTCTTGTCCTCAGTTGGGGAAATGGTTGACTGCCAGCAGCCACTGATTCCCATAGAAGTCTCGCTAACACAGACTCACCACAGGCATGGTAAGGCGCGTCCTGGTCCACGTGAGGGCACTGTGTCACTGCTTAGGCTCCACCCTAGCAGGGGCAGGCCTTTTGATGGCATTATCAAGAATTGCTGTCTTTTAGCTGAATTTGAATTTTCTCGTAGAAACCTCGGGGTCCCTGTGGGTAATCAGAATCAGGGAACGATAGAATGGCTTCCAATTTCAGCATGGTAGAGCAGCGTAGACTTCAGAAGAGCATCGGTAAATGTCTAGATTCTTACACAGGGAACACATCGCTCCCCTATATAAAGTGCTTCATTTATTACAAGTTGGTTTTTTTGTTTTTTTTTTTTTGAGACAGGGTCTCGCTTTGTAGTTCAGGCTGGCTCTGAGCTCCCTATGTAGCCCAGGCAAGCCTCGAACTCAGCAATCCTCCTGTCTCTGCCTCCCGAGTGCTGGGAAGACAGGCGTAAGCCACCACGCCCAGCACTGTGGTATGTGGTATTGATTGCTGGTGGGTGTGAGTCTCCATGCCCAGCATTGTATGTGGCTACCAGGGATCAAACTCAGGACCTTGCGCTTGCGAGGCAGGCACTGGAACCACTGAGCTAACCCTCCGGCCCTATTATAAGTTTTAATACATTCAGATCTCTGGAGCTGAGCGTTCCCCATAATTTTCTTGATTATTAGGGTTCTGCTTAACCAAAGTCCATCCGTACACATTTCATATCATCTACCCTACTCTAGTCTTGATCTGATAAAATTCTTCTCTCCCAAAGTGCAGAGTTCAAGGACCTTGAGCCAGGAGGGACCTTGGGCTCACAGAACTGTGCAAGAAAATTCCCATAAAACCCTGCAGCGGACAGGGTTTCTCAAGGACTCCAGACACCCTTCTGATTGTCCCTGAAAGGAACACTAATGACCCCCGTGCCTGCCCAACCACTGGGGGCACCTCCTCCGAGGCGAGTGTACTAGTGACACCCTCCGTCCAGCCTTGCCCTCAGGAGGGGTGGCTTCCAGCCGTTCCTATTCCTCCTGCCCAGATGGTAATCTTGTAAGAGTGCTTCTGGCTTGTAGTTATTCTGGTCCCCAGTAAACAGTACCCAGCTGTGGCAATAAGTGAATGATAAAGAGGACAAGAAAGGCAGCACAGTGTGGTCTGCTGTAGTGGTTCCAGGAGACTTGGAGTCAGCAGTCTTGGTGACTTCCTTGCAGCCTGACTGACTCACTTTGGGCAGGCCACATTATGTTTGCCGGGTGCTTTTTGGATCAGAAATGTGCTTGTGGTTCCCTTGGCCTGATGTTGGGAGCAGGAGCTGCTAATGCAGCAAATGCAAGGATTAAAATACTGTCCACACAGCAGGTGAGTAATTGTCCTATAAAGAAGACTATTAGATATCTGTCCTGTGTGGCAGGATGAGTTTACCAGGAGACTGAGTGGGAAATTTCTCCAGCTTAGCACAGCTCTAGCACATTCCACAAAGGGAGTGAATAGATTCAAGTGGATTCGTGAAGTTTCTCAACTTCATTGAGAATCTTCCAGAACCTGTGGAGGTGGATGTTCCTCCCGCTGGGCAGAATGATTTTTCTTCATCAGTGTGTTATTTGGGGGCCCCAAGAAGCAGACCTCAAGCTAGTATTAGACAGGAAAGAGACTTAGAAGAAATGGTGGTGAAGGCTAGGGAGGGAAGAAATCAGGGGACAGGGCCAGCCTGCTCAGTAGGGACCCAAGGCACAGCGCTAATAGACATGACATTTTAGGCATCGACAGAAATGTCTTAGTGATGTACGGGAGCAAGGCCTACCTCCCAGCCTGAAACACAGGTTAGTATTCTCCAAAATCAAAGAATGAATTTTAGGAACAGCGGAGGTTCAAAGTAGGAAAACTTAATTGTGAAAGAAAGTTTCTGCCTAAGAGGAGCAGAAGGGGGAACCCAAAAAGGTGGGTTAAACCCAGGATTGTTTTTTCCAGGGGGAATTTATGGACCAGAACCAGAAGATGAGTGAGGCAGGCTCAAAGTGGGGGCTTCCAACAAGATTCAAAAAAGTGGACAAACTACAATCAACCAGTGGGCAAAGTGGGGACTAGCAAGAAGATTCAAAAGAAGTGGGCAAACTGTGGTCAACCAGTGGGATTAAAACAAGTACAGTTGCTTAAGCAGTACTGATCAAATGGGGTCCAGTGAGGAATCAAGTCACATAGCAAGCATATAGGGTTTTTGGCAGTCTTCTGGGGGAAATGTGGGTCTTCCCTCCAGGAGATTTTGAAATCATTGCCTTCCTGGGGAGGGGTGGATCAAAAATCTTAACCCTCTATCTCAGGAGCAGACTGAGGCCTCTCAGTCACTGTTGTGGGGGCGGGGGAGGGAGTAGTATTCTCCTTTGATGGTCCAGACCTTTAGTGAAGGTCCTTTGTTCTTGTGCTTCTCGAAGGCCTGTTCTGTCCGCCTAGCACATCTAACTAGCTTTTCTACCTATCAGTCTTAGTAAATTTTAAGTCAGATGGAAAAATGAATATAGAAGTAGCAAATACAAAATTATATCAGGCCTAACTTACATTCATCTTGGTGCCAGTGCAGTCGTAGAGTAGATTTTTTTAATATTGCTCAGAAAGAAGGGGCCGGTAGCATAGAAAACCTTTGGGCCCAGATCACAGTGTGACCCTGTGCAGAGAAGACCCTCAGTGCAGGACACATGTCCTGAGGAGGAGGAGAAGCCAGGCTGTGGGGACCGCGGAGCGGCCCTCCACGGTGTGGCCTTGGTAAAAACACCGTCACAGACACAAAGGTGTGAGAGCTGAAGACTCACAGGCAGGTACGGTCCCTACGGCGGGTTCCCGACAGGGCCCTCGGTGGCACCTCCACGCTGCACACTGGACCGAGCAACCTATCGGTGTGCATGCCCGCTCTCCTGCTCTCACTTCCCATGATGCATGTCTGCACGGGGGTCTGTTTCATTGGGAAGACATGTTATACAAGGACATAAATAATTCCTCTTTTTTTTTTTTATGTAGACTAGACTGAGCTACATCCCACACATCCCAGCTCATGTTTTAAAAATACAAATTTTATTTAGAGATAAGGTCTTGCTGAATTGCCCAGGGTGGGTCACATTTGGGGTTCTTTCGCCAGAATGCTGGAATTACAGATATGTGGCTCCACCCCTGACTTTCATCTGTACCAGCCGTCAGGTCTTTTTATTTACATATATATAAAGATTTAAAGGGCCGGAGGTTTAGCTCAGTGGTTCCAGCGCCTGCCTTGCAAGTGCAAGGTCCTGAGTTCGATCCCCGGTGACCACATACAATGGCTCGGCATGGAGACTCATGCCCACCGGCAATCAATACCACATACCACAGTGCCAGGCATGGTGGCTCACGCCTGTCATCCCAGCACTCGGGAGGCAGAGACAGGAGGATTGCTGAGTTCGAAGCTTGCCTGGGCTACATAGTGAGCTCAGAGCCAGCCTGAACTACAAAGTGAGACCTTGTCTCAAAAAAAAAAAAAAAAAAAAGATTTAAAAACGTTTAATGTTATACATGTAAATATTAATAAAGAAAATATTTAAAAGCACTCTTCTTCTGTGAAAAAAATAAAAGAGAATTCCATAACAAAATAATTAGAAAACAGCAGTCGTGTAAACACTGGGTGCCACGACCTTAAAAGAATGGCGAGAATGAGTGCCTAGTGATTAAAGTCCTATTAAAGAGCCTGACGTGTCACATGCATCTCCACAGCCGAGTGGCCCCAGGACTGATTTCGAGGCCAGTCAAGCTTAGGACATGGAAAACTAGCCTTCTGTCCACGTCAGAGGTTCTTTGGTTTGATTCAATCTGACAACCTAATTCTCCCTTGAAAAGTCTTTCACAAGGCCAGGGATTTAGCTCAGGTGGTACTGTACCTGCCTTGAAAGCACAAGGACCCGAGTTCAATCCCTGGTACTGCAAATAAATAAAAATAAAAGTCCTTCACAGAGGTGACCAAGTGGACTTTATTAGCCATGTCCAGTCTATAGATATGTTTATTTGGTTCACACCAAGTTTAAAAAAATCCTGGTAGGAGGTGTTCCTTTTAGGACAAGTTGTGCTGCCCAACGTTTATATATTGAAGTCCTAATCCCCCAGTACATTGGGATGTGACCTCATGTGGAAATTAGGTTTGTGTGTATGTAATGAAAATATCATGTTGGGGTTGAGGGATCCCCTAATCCAAAATGAATAGTGCTCTTAAGGAAACAAGATTTTGGGATACAGAGGGAGTCACCACGCCCAGCACTGTTGTATGTGGTTACTGGGGATCAAACTCAGGACCTTGCGCTTGCAAGGCAGGCGCCGGAACCACTGAGCTAAATTTCTGGCTCTAAAAGAAACTCTTATTAACCAGGAGGACCCTGGAACCAATTTTATTATACAATAAAATTGAAGATATTAGGTAGTAATTTTTCTAACCATGTAAACAGAACTCAAATTCTGTCCAAGACACATGGCAGAGCACCCCTCTGTGACTGGTGAAGTAAATCGATGCAAAATTGCTCATAATAATG
Source organism: Thryonomys swinderianus (assembly GCA_004025085.1). Taxonomy (NCBI): domain Eukaryota; kingdom Metazoa; phylum Chordata; class Mammalia; order Rodentia; family Thryonomyidae; genus Thryonomys; species Thryonomys swinderianus. Next base: position 20,824 of record PVIC010030178.1, read on the forward strand.
GTTCCTCCTTTTATAAAACAAACTAGAGGGAAAGTATGCATCTAGATTCATAAATGGCATAGCTCTAATTCATTATAATTAATTGGGTTAGGTAATTATAAGACGCCAGATGCGCTTTACAGATAGTCTCATTTAATAGTCATGGCAACCGTATTAGGGACGTGGCTGGCCCCTCTCATCCAACGTTCCACATCTCTCAGTTCAAACAACAGAGAGAAAACAATCAGAAGAAAAATTGTATCACTACAGTGTATACACAACTTTTTCTTGTTTTTCCCCCCTAAGAAATACAGAATAACTGTTTACATGGGATTGATATCATGGTACATATTATGAAACATCTGGAAATGATTTAAAGGACATGGAAGGATTGGGTAAGGAATCTGCAAATACTACCTACATTCTGTATAAAGAATTTGGACTAGGTTGGAGTCTCCTCGGAGGACCCTGGAACCAACCCAACACAGAGATCAGGAAATTGAGGTCCAGACAAATTCAGAAACTGGCTCAAGATCAGAACATTAGTGGAAAGGGGACAGGACTCAAGGTCAGTTCGGTGACCTTTCAAATCAAAGCCATTTGGCTCCCGGCTTCTCTGTCCCTGTCCTCCACCGGAGGTCAGCTTCCAGGGCCCCAGGACTGCATGGCACGCTCCGGTTCCAGATCCCAGTCCTGTCTACAGGGCTGGGCAGCCCCAACATTCCATGAATGGTTTGAATTTACAATCTTAGTTTCACTCAAAAAAACACAGTGACGTTTTGTATAAATGGCCAGTGTCCAAAGGGTCTCCACTTCCCCCTTTTCCTAGTAGATGGCATGCTCAGTGTGCACTTAAAGTCTTATAATTCAAAGAAGTCTTGGGGAGGAGGGGCTTCGGGGGCACTGTTCTGTTTCTTCCCAGGGGTTTGTGCATCCTGGGAAAGTTTAAGCTCTTTGCAGATAACACAGCTCCATTCCATAAGCCTAGTTTACTCCAGTCAAAAATAAGGGAAATGGGCCGGAGGGTTAGCTCAGTGGTTCCAGCGCCTGCCTCGCAAGCGCAAGGTCCTGAGTTCAATCCCCGGTAACCACATATAATGCTGGGTGTGGAGACACGCCCACCAACAATCAACACCTCATACCACAATGCCGGACGTGGTGGCTCACGCCTGTCATCCCAGCACTCGGGAGGCAGAGACAGGAGGATTGCTGAGTTCGCGGCGGCTTGCCTGGGCACCATAGTGAGCTCAGGGCCAGCCTGAACTA
>PVIC010030179.1:0-22064 GCA_004025085.1 Thryonomys swinderianus
AAGGAAGGAAGGAAGGAAGGAAGGAAGGAAGGAAGGAAGGAAGGAAGGAAGGAAGGAAGGAAAGAAGGAAGGGAGAAAGAAAAGAGATTAGCACTTAAAAAGACTGAGAAGTTAGACTTCATAGCATAGCAAAAAGCATCATAAATGATGATAAGCAGCAAGAGAGTGAAAGGAAAATATTTACTGTGTGTTATTTAGATCAGTGCTTCTCACGCTGGGCAATTCTGACCTTCAGGGGACACTGAGCAATGTCTAGAGACATTCCTAGTCGGCTCCACTGGGAGCAGTAGTGTATTACTGGCATCTAAGAGGAACAAGCCAGAATGCTGTTAATTAAACATTCTACAAAGCACAAGAAAGTACCCACAACCAAGAACTATCCAGCCTAAAATATCAACACTGCTGAGGGTGAGAGAATATAAAACAGACATCTACAAATTAGTAAGGAAAACAAAAAACAAAAACCAACATATTGATAAGAGGTCAGTGGAGAAGTGATATGGACTAGGACTTACAGACGCCAACAATTCAAATGGGTAATACACACACACACACACACACACACACAGCTCAGCTTCACAATGAAGAAAATGCAAAATAAAATGAGATGCTACTTGCTGCCGGTCAGATGGGGTAAAATCCGACACGGGTTAAAATCTAGCAGAAATACAGAGAAGCTGGGGGGACATGTGCTCAGAGACTGCTGACAACAGTACGAGACAGCAGAACCCTTTTGGAGCAGAATTTTGGCAGTGCCTACCAAGGTTTTTTAATGTGAACATTACCCTGTGCCTGGGAATGGTTAATAATTCGCTCTACAGAAAGAATGACATGTACAGGTTAACAGGCAGGATGAATACTATTGTATGGCTGGTAAAAATACAAAACTGGAGGTGATCCAACAGGGAATGGCTAAATATCAACTTTCAGTAGAAAGCATTAAAGTTTAATAAAGAAAAACTCTGCATCAAATAAACTGTGGCTGTGAGATTTAAAAATAGATCATTAGCTCAAAGACAAAAATGTTTGCTGAAGCCCACTCCAAAGCCCGTAAATTAATACAGAAAAATAAAAATGCTTTCTGAAGTGTGCTCTCTTTCTCTTGCCTCTGTCCTTTCCTTTCCCTCTCTTCACCTATCACTAAGATTTGGGTATCTGGTTTTCCACTTTTTCCCTCAGCCTGCTTTCATGGATGATGAACTGGACAATAATTACCCAACTCTACCTTATGCCAGTTGTTTGGAGGTCACACCCTGTAGCCTGTTCTTATACATAAAGTTTTATTGGAACACAACCACTTTCATTTGCTATGTACTGTATCTATGGTTGGTTTTCTCACTACAATGAAAGCCAAGTAGTAACAACTGTATGGCCCACAGAAATGAAAATATTTACCATCTGGCTCTTGACAGACAAGAATTGCTGACCTATGTTCTAAAATGAAAAAAACTACATTTCTAGGAGAAAATCTGTAATATTTGGCTTGGCAAGATTTCTCAGTTATAACACCACAACCACATTCTCTTAAAAAAAAAAAAACCTGCTAAACTGGCTATCATCAAAATTTAAAACTTTATCACCAAAAGATGCTGCCAGGAAAATTAACATTCACAAACTGGAGAAAATATTTGAAAAAAAAAGGGATATTTTTTTGGTATTTTTTTGGGGGGGGTATCAGGGATAAAACTCAGGACCCTACGCAAACAAGGCAGGCATAACATCAGTGAGCTAAATCTCTGGCCCAAGGACTTTTTAAAAAGCTTTCAGAACAATAAGAAAACAATGCAATTTTTTTTTTAACAATGCAATTTTTAAAACAACAGAAGATTTGGATACAGTACCAAGGACAAAGTCTGGATGGCAAATAAGCACAGAAAAGATGCTCACTTAGCTGAGTGTGGTGGCACATGCCTGAAATCCCAGCACGCAGGACACTGAGGTGGGAGTATCACTGTAAGTTCCAGCCCAATCTGAGCTACATATACAGTGAGACCCTGAGTGTGGGTGTGGGGGGGGGTGAAAAACACCATTAGTCATTAGGGAAATGCAAATAACAGTCACATAGAGAAACCACTACATACCTATCAGAATGGCTAGAAGAATTAGGTCAAGTCCTGGAGAAAATGGAGACAAGACCTTTCTTGCTCTGCAGGTGGGAATATAAAATTATCACAGCCACTTTGGAATAAAAAACTTTTTTTTTTTTTTTTTTGAGACAGGGTCTCACTTTGTAGTTCAGGCTGGCCATAAGCTCACTATGTAGCCCAGGCAAGCCTTGAACTCACAGCAGTCCTCCTGCCTCTGCCTCCCGAGTGCTGGGATTAAAGGTGTGAGCCACCACATCTGGTATTGTTGTATGCGATTACTGGGTATTGAACTCAGAACCTTGCACTTGCTAGGCAGGCGCTGGAACCACTGAGCTAAATCTCTGGCCCTGGAATAAACAACTTCTTAGTTAAATATCCAATAATCCAATGCCTACTACTGACCAAAAGAAATAACCTACATTCATATAAAAGCCTGCACACAAATGCTTGTGGAGGCTTTATTCATGGTCAACAAAATTTGTAAAGTGCAATGTCCTTTTAGCCCTTCAAAGATGAGAGTCCTGAGGACTGAGGGAGGCTGGGTCACTGTCAGCTAAGGTCCCCATGGGTCAACTATGGTATGTTGTGTGGTATCAGTGAAAAGGTGCTGCTTACCGGTGCTACTTGTAGGACTCTCAAACACATCCTGAAGGACACATACTGCATGATTCCGTTTTGATGGCATTCTGAAGAGAACTACAAATGGGCCCCCAACTTATACAGATATGATTTAATGACTCTTGTGTGATAAAAAATGATACTCATTTTGTAGAAAGCATACTTTTTTTTTTTTTGCTTTTTTGGAGACAGGGTCTTGCTTTGTAGTTCAGGCTGGCCCTGAGCTCACTATGGTGCCCAGGTAAGCCGCCGCGAACTCAGCAATTCTCCCGTCTCTGCCTCCCGAGTGCTGGGATTACAGGCGTGAGCCACCATGCCCAGCATTATATGTGGTAACCGGGGATCAAACTCAGGTCCTTACGCTTGCGAGGCAGGCGCCAGAACCACTGAGCTAACCCTCCGGCCCCGAAAGCATACTTTTGATTTGGGATTTTGAAATTTTCCTGGGCTAGTGATAGATAAATCTGTTCTCTCTCATGACCCTGGGCAGTAGCAGCTCTCAGCCAGCTGTGCACTCCTGAGGGTAAACACCAATACAGTAAGTCCCCAACTTACAAATGAGTTCTACTCCAGGAGAGTATTCGTGAGATTCATTCCTAAGTCCAACAAAGCGAGTCTTACATAGTACACTTGTGAAAGTTCATAACTCAACTGTCCATACGTTGGGGCCTTACTGTACTGTAGAGTACTATGAGGCTAGGCTACACAGTTTGGTAGGTAAGATGTATTCAATGCATTTTGGACTGCAGGTACTCTCCAATCACAGTGGATTTCTTGGGTGCAGCCCCACCAAAAGTCAAAAGCATCACACACAGGGCCGGAGGGGAGGGTTAGCTCAGTGGTTCCGGTGACTGCCTCGCAAGCGCAAGGTCCTGAGTTCGATCCCCGGAAACCACATATAATGCTGGGCGTGGAGACACGCCCACCAACAATCAACACCGCATACTACAATGCCGGACGTGGTGGCTCACCCCTGTCATCCCAGCACTCGGGAGGCAGAGACAGGAGGATTGCTGAGTTTGCGGCGGCTTGCCTGGGCACCATAGTGACCTCAGGGCCAGCCTGAACTACAAAAGCGAGACCCTGTCTCAAAAAGCAAAAAAAAGCATCACACACAAACAGTTATGTGGCTTCCCAGCATTAAGAGTGATGGGAGGAGCTGACCATATAAGGGCGGCAAGAGGGGATATTTTTGTTTTCAGGACTTTCCAGTCCTGTTGACAGGACTTTGCAGTATTTTGATGGCAGTGGCCGTCACTCAAGTCTGTACCTTTGTCAAGGCTTAGAAAACCAAGGTTGGGCAAGGTGGTGGCATCTGTAATCCCAGCTATTCAGGGGACAAAGGGAAAAGAGTCACAAGTTTGAGGCCAGCCTGGGTAACTCAGTGAGAACCTGTCTCAAGACAGAAAACAAAAAAGGCTGAGGCAAAGACCCTGAGTTCAATCCCTAGAACTGTCAAGTAAATCAGCCAACCAATCTTACACCACAGAGTAAATTTTCCTACATGCAAATTTTAAAATTAAGATTTAAAAAGAGAACATCCTGACAGGCAGTCAAAGCTCTCACGGGCCAAGACTGATAAACTGGCAAAAGGAGACACCAACCCCCAAGGCAGGGTTGTGGTGTTTGGGAACCACTCACCTGTCATGCCCTGGATCCTTTCCAAATCTGCACTGCCTGGCCTGGCATTCATGCCCATTAGGTGTGACCACAATGGGGCCTTGTCACCACCACAACATCACAACTCCGCAGTCACTGCTTCCTCCTGCCCCCTCCAAGCAGCCCCTCTGAGTGTCACTACCTGCTCAGGCTGGGAGGGCACATATTTTATAGTCACATTTTTAGCAAACGGCAGGATGTGGCTTGAGCTGTCATTACAGAGCAGTCTCCAGAGCTCAGATCCAAGGCCGCTGTGATGGGGCCCCACTAGGTGCTCCAGCTACGAGACCCCAACCCCAGCCTCTTCCCAGTGTACCACAGACCCCACGTTTGGGACCTCTGCTTTAACTGCTCCCTTCGCAGGGCATGTCCATCCTCTCTTCACCTCCATTAAAGGGTCACTTTCCCCCAGAACAACAGGTCACTCTAGTTCTCAAAGCATCTATGGCATCAGTGCAAACCTTTCCTGCTGCCCTAATCACTCTACGACTTGTAATGATATGCTACTCACCACTGTCAAAGATGGAGTCTTGAGGTCTGAGGCTAACAGTCATCTAACAGTCCCCAGGTAAACTGTGTGTCACACAGTAGGAGAGATAGTCACTGTTGGCTGCTCCTGGAAGGATGCGTTTGGAGTACTTCCTTTATGTTAAAGGAGGTGGTGGAAATTGTGCTGACATTCTCTTAACACATTCAGCACCTTACTCTCTTACGATTATCACTAAGCACCTCCTTTAAGAACCAGACCTACCCAATTGCAGGGAGCAAAAAGGGAAACTAACCTTTTTTTTATTCCAATCCCAGGAATTGGATTCAGGACCTTATGCTTGCCAGGCAGGTACGGTGCCACTGAGTTACAACCCTGGCCTGAAACTTTGACTTTGGCAAAATGACTCTTGCTACTTTGGAAATACTTCCATTTGAATAATTTCAGGGTTTTCAACCTCACTGCACTATTTCAAATAATACTGGCTGTGCTGGGTGATATTAGCAATGTTGCTTACACCTGCAGTCACTCCCTCCACGAGCTGAAATATGAAGACATAAAAATGTACACTGAATGTACATGTGGGACTGGCTTCTGCAAGGCACACGTGAGAATCTGTCTCACTCCACAGTGATGGGGCAGGCCTTGCTGAGCTGGAATAGAACTGGAACAGTCAAATATATCTTCCAGCTCGACCTTGACACTTCACACATCATCTGACAGGGCTTAGACTCAATTATTTCTAAGGTCTTTTCCAGATGTAAAATTCAGCTTCAAGGTAAAAGTGTCAGGTCACCCAGGAAACGCTGTGGTGCCAGAAAAATCTGAAGGCATGGCCTGACCCAATTAAGACTGCCACTTGAGGCAAGGGGTCAGGTGGACATGGTGCCATAGGTCCTTGCTGGCTCCTGTCCAGGGAAGGCTATCTGGCTGCAACAGCTCCAGTTAAGTCACAGCAATTCCCTACAAGCCAGCTGAAAAGCCCAAGTGCAAAGTGGTCAGTCATAGCCAGCATGTGGCCCAGGCCAACAGCTTTCACAGGCCCATGAGGTCCAATCAGCTCCAGAGCCCTGCTAAGGGCCTGAGCTCTTTCCAGATGGTAAAATCTCACAAAGAAATGCACAGCAACACACGGCAGCAGAAAAACCACGGACTCTGGAATCTGACAACCTGAGCTCCTGCTGCTGGTAAGATGAACCACAGTAAGTCACTTCCCTTCCCTGAGCCTCAGTTTCTCCACATGGGGATGGGATGGCACCTGGTAAATTCTGACTTCCACTTCATCAGTGAAAACAGGAGACTGTGTGTCCCCATCTCCCCACCTCTAGATGCACATACTTCACCTCTGTTCTTCCTGTCCTTGGTTCCATCAAACTTCCTCCTCCCTGATTTACTTCATGTGGTGGTGCCTCTCCCATACCTGTCATCCAAATCACCTCCTTCCTTGTACAAACGGAGCACAAGTCATGCCAGCTTTACAAGGGAGCAACGTCTCTAACTCTCTGTCTGCCAGTGTTCTTGGTTACAGCCCTGTCTCCTTCTGCCTAGACAAACTGTAAGAGTGTCTCTAAAGCTAACCTTCCTCCTTTTCTTCTTCTGCCTCCTGGTTTCTGTTCCTGGGCACAACAGCTCTGCCACTGAGCTGCTCCACACTGTCCCCTCTCCCGCAGCTCCTTCCTCTAGCATAAAGGTCCCTTTGACAAGCAGTTGGACTCAGTCACTTCTGAGCTCCCTGCTAACCCTTCCTTCCCCTGGCACAGATGGAGTGCCAATCACGTGCCAGACACAGGGCAAGGCACGGGACACACAAAACACAGGTGCAATCCCGGTCCCAAGTTTCAGGAAGGGGTTAGCCCACAGTCCAGCACCCACTGCTGACTGGCTCATCGTCTTCTTGCCTCCAGTCCAGCACTTTGTCAGGAGCACCCTGACCAGTCCAGGAACTGTGTGGCACGATTCCAGCTTACTTTTCTAGACTGACCTCCAAGATCCCTTTCCTGTCCCTCTGCCGGGCCAAACTGGGCCATGCAGACCAGCACAGCCTCACTACGGCCCTCAGGCCTTCAGTGCCTCCAACAGCCCCTTCACCTCTCTGATCACAGCAACCCGCTTGGACAAGCAAAACCTCACACTAGCTATTCACTCCTTCCCACAAGTTGCTGAAACTGGCCCCTTCATCCTTTTGTTACTCAAACTCACACACTGAGGTCACTTTTACGCAGTGCAGGTTCTAAGTTCCTTTAAGAGGCAATCGTTCCTCTTCCCTGTGACAATGTAGTTGTGTTTTATTTCTAGACTACACTGAGGTGCCAGACGTGGTGGCACATGCCTGTAATCCCAGCATTCAGGAGGCTAAGGCAAGATTGCCCTGAGTTCAAGGCCAGCCTAACTCCCTCAGTTTGAGTTCAAGGTTGGCTTGGAGTGCATAGTGAGACCCTGCCTCAAAAAACCAAAACCAAACAAACTCAGATTACACCGAGGTTTAGTTTTGTTGTTGTTGTTTTCTGTAGTACGGGGGATCGAACTGAGGTGCTTGTGCGTCCAAGGTTGGCGTGGTACCACTTGAGCTAAATCCCCAACCCAAGTTTTGTTGTTTTTGAGACAGGGTCTCACTATGTAGTTCAAACTGGGTTTGAACTCAGAGTGATCCTTCTGCCTCAGCCTCCTAGTCTAGGATCACTGGCATGCCCCACCACACTTGGCAACTGAAGTTTTTTTTGGTTTTGTCTTTATGTTGGCAGTTTATAGTGAGGTTCTGACGGAGTGGAATGGACCAATCAGCATACGAGCAAGCCCAGGAACATACACATGGGGAGAGTCCAGCTACTTTCCCACTTCCTGCCTGCCACTCCACCCATGTGCTCTTGTCTCCATCCACAGACCAGACCTCGCCTCTCTTGTCCTCCTTGTTTCTGAGGGACCATTCATCTTCCAGTCACTCAGGCACAGGCAGAGCCAGCCACTGTTGTCCTTTCTTGCTTACTTCCTACACCTAAATAACTTTCTCAGGCCTCCCCTCTGTCCTTGCCACCGCCGCGCTGGTCCTGTTTGAAGTGTTTCTCACCAGAAGGAATCCAACTGACTCCTGACTAGTTTTCTGGCCTTCAGCCGAGTCCTGCTCCAGGTCTTCTTGTGCAAGCCTGATGCCCTCTTTGTGAACTAACACTGCTCCAGGCCCACTCTGATAGCAGCCAAGCCTTTTGCCACAGACCCACAAGTGCTACCACCACCAAGTTCATCTTTCTTGTCCCTGAAGCACCACACACCTTGTGGCTTCATGAGCAAACTCTGGTCAGGTGCTCCCACCTCCATGCCTTTGCCCCTGTGACTCTGCGTCCTGAAAAGTCCTATTGCTGGTGTTGCCTCCTCCAAGAAGCACTTAGGGATCTCCTGAGTTCACCTAGGACTCCTGAACAATTTCTTCCTTTCTGCTTTCACATCAGCCAGTACATAACCATCCCAGCCCTCATAGAGGGGCTGAAACAATCTATGCACGGCACATGTACTATCGCCTCCCCAGCCTGGTGCAGGGCCCAGGGCCCAGGGCATAGCCCACAAGCAGGGGGAGTTCAAGGGAGAAGCCAGGCTCACTTAACGCCACGCCTCATTTTCTTTGGGTTTCCCCTGACCCACAGCCTCAGGTCACCTCTCCACTTCACTGCTGCCACCTAGGGACACCAGGCCGACACCGCACCTACCGCATTGTTCAGCATCTAATTCAATTCAATAAATTGAATGGGATGGGAGCACAAACCAGGGAATAGCTGATTCCAGTGGGGGTGGAGGAAGAGTGGCAGCTGGAGGAGGCACCAATGGTGAGTGAGCTCGGACTGGGCCTCCCTGCGGGAGATCTCCAGGTGGAAGAGAACCCCACTCCTGGCAGGAAGGGCAAGAGTCAGTGACTACAAAGACGAGGTCAAAAAGAAAGGAAGGGTTAGAGAAGGAAAGAACTGGTATCCCAACTTTAGGGCTCCTGACTTTACTTTTGAAGCCACTTATACACGTGAACAGAATTTGCTTTTTTTCTGCCAAAAGATTTTTAAACAGGAGGGAAATGACTAGATCTGCACTAGCAAAAATTAACTTTTTTTTTTTTTTAAACGTTCCAGTACCAGAGATTGAACTCAGGAGTTAAATACATAGCCCACAAAAACCAACACTTGCTGAAATGTGAAAGAGGACCAAGATGGTATGCAGGAAGCAAGAGGCAACTGATCATGCATCAGGAAGACCTGAAGCAACAGATCCTAGCTGAAATTCTGGCCCTTTAAGCCAGTGCTTCCACAGAAACTTCTTTCCCTGCCATCTGGAGAAGTTCATCTTCTTTGTCCTTTTCATGAACCCTGAAGCTGCAGAATTTTAAAACAGGCCCCAGCACAGAATGTTGCTGCTGTTGTTTTGGTTTTTTGAGATAGGGCTCCCCGTACAGGTGTCACTGGCCTTGAAACATGGTGATTCTCCTGCCTCAGCCTTCTGAGTGCTGGGATTATAAGAGTACGCCATCATACCTAACCCCAGTACAGTTCTGCACACGGATGTTCAATGGCAACTGAATGGGACTCCCTGAAACACCACCTCTCAGGGTTCCCCCAGTGGTTCAAACTAAAAGCTTTCAGTCCAAGGGCCTGAGTTCAAATCCTATCTCAGCCACTTTAGAACATAATGCCATGTGCCCCACCTAACCCATTTCCCCATCTCTAAAACAGAAATTTTAACAAGGAGTAGAGATCAGTATCTGTGAAGGGTCAAGAACATGTCAGATTGTCAATAAATACTGGTGTTTCTTGACAACACTGTGTACTCAGTGCCTACGATGTATATATAGGCCAGGGGAAATGCTAGGGGGTTCCTACACCCTTACATCTGCACAATACTTTTACAGATAAAACAGCTAAAGCTCAACACAGCCAAGCTCATTCAAGGTCTTGGGAGCATCTACAAGGGTTTCAGAGGTGAGCCATTAGAAACTTTCAGTGAAAGATCATTTAGTTTGGTGGTGGGGGTTGTACATACAGGGTAAGAGACAGAGAGACAGAGGAAAAAGGCAGGGAGAGGGAGGGGGCCCAACTCCCGGGGATATCTGGCAATGTCTGCAAGTAGTTTTGATCCTCATAACATTGTATGTGTATGTATAAAGCGCGTGCTACTAGCATCTGGAGCTTCTCAACTTCATCTGGCAGCCCCCTCCACCACCAGGAATTATATGACCCCCAACTGTCACTAGTACCAGATTGAAAAACGTTTCTCCAGCTGGCACATCTCCCCCTTTCTGAAGCACTGGCCAGAGAGATACCACATAAACATTTTTGATAAGTGCTGGGGGAGGGGCTGTTTGTTCCAGGGGCAGCCCATGCAAAAGTTCTCCACCTGTCCTGCACACGGTACCTATCAGAGCCCCATTTTAATGAGCCTAGCAGAAGACACCGGAAAAGGAAGACTATCCGTCCCCCATTGTTCCATAGCGTGCAGTTTGTGTTTGCAACATGCACACACATTTTACAAATCCGAACGCCTCTCACTCCACTAACAGCTTTGTTAGAGATGGCGATCAAAAAAATATATATATATATTTTTTAATTTTCTAGGACTCTCCTACGTACTGAAGGTTTTCCACACTTCTATAGGGACTTTGGATCGGCCGCGGTGCTCTGACAACGACCACAAAAGAATCTGTGAGGTTTCTCAGAGGAGCGAGCCCGTGGGCCGTGACCTCTGCGCGCCGGGGCGCCCGCCTCGCCTCCCCGCCCCGGCTCCACTCTTCCGCCCCCGGATCCCGGGCTTCCGAGGCTGCTCGAGCCAGGGCCGCGGAGCGCGGCCCTCAGGCGCGTGCCCACGCCGTGTACCCTAGCTGGCCCCTCGCGACGCCCGAGGAATCCAGCCCGGGGCCTACGCCGGCCCTCACGCTGCCCGGCCCCCGCTGGCCCTCCGCGGCCCGCGAGCGTCCCCTCCTGGCCCGGCGCGGCCTGGACCTCGGATGGTGCAGGCCCGCGGCCCGGTCAGGCGAGCTCAGGCCTGCCGCGGCCTACTCCGTCGGGCGCCGCCGAGGACTTCTCGCCTCACCTGAACGCGGGCGGGTGAGCCCGGGGCTGCTCCGGGGCGGGCGGGCGGGCGGCTGCGGCGCGGCGCTAACGGCTCCGCTCGGCCTCGGTAGCGGCGGAGGCGGCAGCGGCAGCGGCGACGGCGACGGCGGCGGCGGCAGCGGCAGCTCCTCCTCAGCGCGCACGACCCGCTCCGGCCCGCGGCCCGGACACTCCCCCCCGGCGCGCGCGCCTATTGGCCAATGCCTGCCATGGCGTGCTGTTCATTGGTCGGTGTAGCTGTCGCTGCGCCCTGGGGCGCGCGGCGGAGGTAGGACTTCCGGTCGGTGCAGCCTGCGAAGGGCTTGGCGGCTACCGGAGACGCGGGTGGCCAGCGATGGCCGCGGAGGACGAGAGCCGGAGCCAGGCCTCCGGAGGCAGACTGGAGACAGCGGCCCAGGAGAGGCGCTCTTTGTCCGTCGTATGTCGTGTGCTTCCCATTTGTCCATCCCATCTCCGCTGCCGCCCAGCAAGGTAGGAGCGGTCAGCCCGCCAATGATGTGGGAACAGGATCCGGGTTCGAATCCAGATCCAGACGTTTCCGCAATACTTACGGTTAGGCATGAGCTGACGTCACCTCTCCAGGCCTCAGTTTCCTTAAGTTTCAGTGAGGAAACCGGCACTGGACGTGATCAGCGCTCCATCAGGGCAAGCCGTTACAGCAAGTGGGTTCCCAGAAACCCAGCCTCCCATTCATTCATTTATTAAAAATTTATTGAGCTCCTGTGTCAGTCATTGTTCGGGTCGTGAACAGAGAATAGACAAATAAATAGAATATATATGTATATATAGATATAGATATAGATATAGATAAATAAATACATAAATATATCATTGTTAACAGACATTCTAGGCCAGCACTGTCAAGGAGAAATGTATGCAAGCTACCAAGTGTTACTTGGCAGTTTTTTAGTAACTGTGTGTGTGTGTTTTAGAGATAGAGTCTCACTGTATAGCTCAGGGTGGCCTTAAATTCACTCTGTTGCTGGTAGTGAGGCTGGCCTTGAATTTGGACCAATTTTAGCTCAACCCGATGTGCACTAGGATTATGGCTGTATGTGCTATACTTTGGATTATTTACATTCTTTGTTTTTTTTTTTTTTTTTTGAGACAGGGTCTTGCTTTGTAGTTCAGGCTGGCCCTGAGCTCACTATGTAGCCCAGGCAAGCCTCGAACTCAGCAATCCTCCTGTCTTTGCCTCCCGAGTGCTGGGATTACAGGCATGAGCCACCACACCCGGCTACATTTTTTGTTTTTAACGTTGAACCGGGAATCAGCTCAGGCCCTTGTGTTTCCAAGGTAGACATGGTACTACTTGAGCTAAATCTCTGGACCCATAATTTACATTCTTTTTTTTTTTTTTTTTGAGACACGGTCTCGCTTTGTAGTTCAGGCTGGCCCTGAGCTCACCATGTACCCCAGGCTAGCCTTGAACTCAGCAATCCCTCCTGCCTCTGCCACCGGAGTGCTGGGATTATAGGCGTGAGCCACCACGCCCAGCATTGTGAGGTGTGGTACTGATTGCTAGCAGATTTGAGTCACCACGCCCAATATCATATCATTGTATGTGGTTACCAGGGATCAAACCAGGGACCTTGCGCTTGCTAGGCAGGCAGGGGAACCACTGAGTTAAATTTCCGGCCCATAATTTACATTCTTAATTAGCATAATCCAGTAGAAGTTTAATCAGGTTACAAATTGTCAATTGCTTATATAATTTACTAAATTATGAGCTGAGGGTGTAGCTCAGTGGTAGAGAGGTCTGCCTAACATACATAAAGCCCTGGCTAAGTTTCACCCCCAGCACCACACACATAAAATTAAATTATAGCTGTGTTTATGAAAGGAAAAAGGAACAGTTGATGTTAATTTTAATAATATAATTTAGTTCTGTTTGGTTTTTTTTTTTATGAAAAAGGGTCTCGCTTTGTAGTTCAGGCTGACCCTGATCTCACTATGTAGCCCAGGCAAGCCTCAAACTCAGCAATCCTCCTGTCTCTGCCTCCCGAGTGCTGGGATTACAGGCGTGAGCCACCACGCCTGGCACTGTGGTATGTGATATTGATTGCTGGTGGGCATGAGTCTCCATGCCCAGCATTGTATGTGGTTACTGGGGATCAAACTCAGAACCTTGCGCTTGCGAGGCAGGCACCGAAACCACTGAGCTAACCCTCCGGCCCTGGTTTGGTTTTTTTGAGACAGGGTCTCACTCTGTGTTCCTATCTGGCCATCAACTCACTATGCAGCCCAGCTAGCCTCAAATTCATAGCCATCCTCCTGTCTCAGCCTCCCAAGTGCTGGAAGTACAAGTGTGTCCCACCATGCCTAAGGTTTTATTTAACCAAATATGTCCAAAATATTTCAACATATGATGCAATCACTATAAAAAGTTAAGAGATCTTTCACATTGTTTTTTACCCCATGTGCTGTTGAAATCTAGCGTATATTTTACATCTCAAATTGGACTGTTTTGAGGATTCAGCAATCACATGTTGCAGTAGCTACTGCACTGGAATGTGTGGACCAAAAATAAGTGGATCCCCCTGCAGCGGAGAATTGGTAAGAAGCAAAGGAAATTGAGGGCATGTGGGGGTTAAGTCTGAAAAGAATTGGTTAAGAAGGTTGAAAAGATGGCATTTTCAGAAGAACCCCAAGGCATAGAGAACACCGGAGAAAAGACTGTATGCTTTCTCACTTAGTGCCCCCCAGATAAGTTTTCAAGGTGGGGGGCATGTTCTGTAATAGCTCTGCCCAGTTCAGTAGTTGCTTCTGGCTGTGTTTCTTTGGGCTTTATGTGTGCCTGAGGAATTGAAGCTTTAGTTGTATTAATTTTCATTAATTTTGCTAAGTGTGGTGGTGCATGTATATGATCCCAGCCCTCCAAAGACTAGGGTAGGAAGATCTCTGCATGTTCAAGCCCCGCCTGAGCTACATAGTGAGTTCAAGACCAGCCTGAACTACGTAGGAAAACCTTGTCCCAAAAACCTCCTCAAATTTAAAAATATATTAATTTAAATCATCACGCCAGATGCGATATTGTACACCTGTGTGAGGTGAACGTGATATCCGCTTCACTATGGAAACCCGTGATGTTGTATACCTGTGATCCCAGCCCTCAGGAGGCAGAGGCAGGAGGATCTCCATGAGTTCGAGGAGAGCTTGGACTACATAGTGAGACCCTGCCTCAAAAACAAATCAAAAATTTAAATCATCGGGCCGGAGGGTTAGCTCAGTGGTTCCGGCGCCTGCCTCACAAGCGTAAGGACCTGAGTTCGATCCCCGGTTACCACATATAATGCTGGGCGTGGTGGCTCACGCCTGTCATCCCAGCACTCGGGAGGCAGAGACAGGAGGATTGCTGAGTTCGAGACTTGCCTGGGCCACATGGTGAGCTCAGAGCCAGCCTGAACTACAAAGCGAGACCCTGTCTCAAAAAAAAAAAAAAAATTAAAAAGGACTGGGAATGTAGCTCAGTGCAAAGGTTCTGCATTCAATTTCTGGTACCAAAAAGAAAAGAATAGGGTGTCGTTCTGGGTGAGCCCCAGTAATATGCATTCGTAGTACTAACTTCTTGGGAGACTGAGGCAGGAAAATGCCATGAGCCAAGAGTTCAAGACCAGTCTGGGCACTGGGTATGGTGACACTCACCTGTAAACCCAGCACTTGGGAGGCTGAGGCAGGAAGATCACTGCAAGTTCAAGACCAGCCTGAGCATCACAGTGAGTTCAAAGCCAGCCTAGATTACTAGTCTAGTCTCTATGCAGCCTGGGCAGCATAGAAAACAAAGAAAAAAAATGACAAACTAAAGTTCTTCATTCATTCATCTATTCTTTTTTTTTTTCTTTCTTTCTTTTAATGGTACCAGGGATCAAACTCAAGATCTCGCACTTGGGAGGCAGGCCCAGCACCACTGAGCCATGGCCCAGCCCTTCTCTTTGTCTTGGGTGGAATACAGCATAGAGCTCTACCCCCAGCCCTTTTCTTTCTTTTTTTTTTTTTTTTTTTTCTTTGAGACAGGGTCTTGCTTTGTAGTTCAGGCTGGCCTTGAGCTCACTAGGTAGCCCAGGCAAGCCTCGAACTCAGCAATCCTTCTGTCTCTGCCTCCCAAGTGCTAGGATTACAGGCATGAGCTACCACGCCCGGCACTGTGGTGTGTGGTATTGATGGCTGGTGGGCGTGAATCACCACACCCAGCATTGTTGTATGTGGTTACCAGGGATCAAACTCAGGACCTTGCGCTTGTGAGGCAGGCGCTGGAACCACTGAGCTAAATCTCCGGCCCCACCCCAGCCCTTTTCTTTATTCATTATTCTGAGATAGGGTCTCACTGTATTATGCAGGCTACTTTTAACTTGTGATCATCCTGTCTCAGCCTCCTGAGTAGCTGGGATTACAGGAATGCCCCACCAGGCCTGTCTCACTCCTCTGTACTCTTGATAATAGATTATATTTTTTAGAGCAATGTTAGATTTATAAGAATCTAGCAAAGACAACAGAGTTACCATTTTCCACACCGGGTTTCCCATTTTAGTAATGTTATAGGATACATTTGTCATAATTTACAGGCCAGCCCAGCCTGGCGGGGGACACCTGTTACCCCCCACCGCCCCACACTAGGAAGGCAGGAGGATCTCCACAAGTTCAGGGTCAACCTGAACTATAGTGAGATATTACCTCTCAAATAACATCAACAAATAAATAAAATCAATATCTAGGTTCCTAGAGCACGAGTTGCTAAGGACTATTGTTTCTTTTAGATTGTGTGTGTGTGTGTGTGTGTGTGTGTGTGTGTGTATGCATGCACCTGTGTGGGTTTGTGTGTGTAAAGCTTTTTTTGTCCTGGGGACTGATCCCAGGACTTCTGCACAAACCTACAACAGACCTACATCTCCAGCCCTTTTCTTTATTTTTTATTTTGAGATGGGCAGGGTCTCACAAGGCTGCTCAGGTTAAATTCAAACTTGCAGTCTTCCTGCCTCAGCTTCCTGAGTAGCCAGAATTATAGGCATGTACCGGAGTGCTTGGTCATCAGTACCACAGTGCATGAGGCATGGGTACCAAGCTCCAGGGACATGGCAGTGACCACCCTGCTCCCCCACTGGGAACTCGGAGTCCGTTGGAACCAGGTCTAAGAGGGCAGCTCTGAGCCACCAGGGCTGCGGCCCCGGGGAAGTTACCTAATGCCTCTGCACGTTAGCCTCTGCTCCATAAAGTGGGGTGATTAAAATACTTCCTGAGGGTACTGTGAGAATGAAATGAAATCACCTACTTTTAGAAACTCTGGAACAGAGCCCGACCAAGAAAAAAAAAATGCTTAGTGCATCTTTTTTCTGTCTCTTTCTCTCTCTCTCTCTGTCTCTCTCCCCTCCCCCCTCTCCCCCTCCCCTCCCCTCCCCCTCCCCCTCTTCCTCTCTCCCGTCTCTGTTTTTCTGTGGTGCTGAGGATTGCACTGAGGCCCCGCACAGGCCCGGCAAACCGAGCTACTCATAACACAGGACACCGATGACCCACTGCAGGAGCAGTGTGTGACGGGAAGGCTCCAGGGCCTGTGCGGTGCCCAGGGGGGGCTCGCCATGTGGCACGTGTGGCCGCTGAGGCAAAAGGAGGAGTCCTTCAGGCAGGAAGCATAGCCATGCCAAGTACAGAGCACACTGTTGTACTCCCGGGTGCTCCGAAGGCTGAGCCAGGAGGGTGGTGAGTTCAAGGCCACCCGGGGCAACTTCCTGAGACCCTGTGCATGAGTCACCTGTCGGCAGGTACAGAATGCGGGACGTACACCACTCAGAGGGCAAGAGGGTGGCTGGGGTCCCGGCTGCAGGGGTTTCAGCCCGCAGCCAGTAACATGTCCCGTTCCAGGGTAGAAACATCCCTGCCGAAGCGCCCAGTAGAGAGAAGTGCTCACCGCACAGCAGACAGGAGAAAGGGGGAGGGGAGCGGGACACACACGGGCGGGGTGGACCCCTGGGGACCTGCTTCCCCAGCCGGCAGACCCTCGAGGTGCCCTCAGCTATGAGCTCGTCACTGGGACCGTCAGAGTAGCTATGGTCCAGTTCCCTCCCACGGGCCTCACCTCCACACGTGAGCCTTTGAGGACTTTTTTTTTTTTTTTTTTTTGAGACAGGGTCTCGCTTTGTAGTTCAGGCTGGCCCTGAGCTCACTATGGAGCTCAGGCAGGCCTCGAACTCAGCAATCCGCCTGTCTCTGCCTCCGGAGTGCTGGGATCACAGGCGTGAGCCACCACACCCAGTACTGTGGTATGTGGTATTGATTGCTTGTGGGTGTGAGTTACCACACCCAGCTTTGTATGTGGTTACCGGTATCGAACTCAGGATCTTGGGCTTGCGAGGCAGGCCTTGGGTTGCGAGGCAGGTGCCGGAACCACTGAGCTAAATCTCCTGCCCTTTTTTTTTTTCTTTTTTTTTTTTTTTTTTTTGAGACAATGTCCCACTTTGTAGTTCAGGCTGGTCCTGAACTCAACTGTGTAGCCGAGGCAAACCTTGAACTCAGCAATTCTCCTGCCTCTGCCTCCCAAGTGCTGGGATGACAGGCGTGAGCCACCACACCTAGCACTGTGGGGTGTGGTACTGACTGCTGGTGGGTGTGAGTCATCACGCCCAATATCATATCATTGTATGTGGTTACCAGGGATCAAACGAGGGACCTTGTGCTTGCTAGGCAGGCGGAGGAACCACTGAGCTAAATCTCCAGCCCTTGAGGACATTTTTGCTTCCAACTATGACACCCAGTTTACACCTACAAAACCTCAAATACTTGCTGTCAGATCACTTCCGGGAAAACTTGGCAGGTCCCTGGTGCAGCAGACGGAAGAGCTGCTCTTGGAAGAGGTAGCCTGTCCCGACCCCCTGGGACCGCGACTTCACACAGCAAATGGGACAGTGTTAGTGATCGGATCGAGGGTGCTGAGGTGGGAAGGTGATCCTGGCTTGTCATGCAAGGGGTGGATTGGCTGGCCTTGTATTTGTGGCAATCTTCCTGCCTCAGCCTCCTGAGTACTAGGATTATAGTATGCACCACCACACCCGGCCTGCAGTGGTCTTTATAAAAGGGCAGCTGGAGGGTCAGTCAGGTCAGACCAGAAGATGCTAAGCTGTTGGCCCTCCAGACAGGAGGCGGCCAGGACTGAGAGAGGCCAGCTTCTCTAAAAGCTGAGAAGGGCAGGAGGCAGGTTCTCCCCTGGAACCTCCAGGGTGAAGGAGGCTCTGAGCATCTTGATTTTGGGCTGGTAAAACCTGTTTCAGACTGCAGACATCTAGGGCCAAGGGATAAATATGTGGTGTTCTAGCCCCTCAGGCTGCAGTTTTGATTACACCAGCCACGGGGACTGTGTAACAGGCAGCAAGCGTCTGAAAGAGATGAAGTGGCTAAGTTACCCGGGCTGGGTTTGAACTTGGGAACTCCTGCTTCAGCATCCCAGAGTGCCGGGATTACAGGCTGGTTGCGGGCATTACATCCAGCATAATGTATCTTTTAGTTAGAGAATTTAAAGAGGAGATTTAGCATGGTTTTTTTCTTTATTTGAAGGGAGAGAATCAAGGTTAAAAGCTTGTTCTCAGGGGTTGCTGAGCAGGCCAGTTAGATGCAGAGGCCCCTTTAAGAAGACTGGAACCCAGCAAGACCTGAGAGCATGATGACACAAGCGTGTCATTTCAGCACTCAGGAGGCTGAGGCAGGAGGATCTTAACTTTCGAGCCCAGCCTCGACAACTCTGACTCAGTGAGATTGCACCTGAAAATAAAAAGGGCTGGAGACGCAGCTCCATGTGAAGGTCCTGTGTTCAATCCACAAAAACAAGAAGATGCAGGCAGGGGGTGTAGCTCAGGGGTGCTATGCCTATGCGGCAAGGTAAAAGGTCCTAAGTGCGATACCAAAAACAAAACAAAACAGAAAACAAGAAGGCTCAAGTCCTGTGGGAACCCACGCTCAACCTGACTCCAGCTCAAGGACCAAGTCACTGCGTCTCAGAGAAGACTCAGAAGCGTTACTTTATTTTTCCTGGGCAGCCGAGTTGATTTTCAAAGTAGCAAAGGTTTGGCATTCAGTCCCCAGTGAGCTCAGGACCAGAGCGCAGATGACCTCATGGTCGCAAGTCTGACCCAGGGGCGGGCCCTGGCGCGAGCACAGCACCATCGGCTCCTGCAGGTTTGCTGTGCCCGTCAGTTCCCTCTGGAAGCCTCAGGCTGCTCTGCAAAAGCCAGGTGCGGTGCTGCCCGCCTGCCTTGCTAGCATTCCAGGAGGCTGAGGCAGGAGGATCACAAGTTTGAGCTCAGCCTGGGCAACTCAGCAAGACTCTGTCTTCACATGAAGAAAAAAGGCTGGGAACGTAGCTCCGTGAGAAGGGCCTAGGTTCAATCCCAGTACTACACAAAAGAAGAAAGAGGAAAAGCAGGCTGCCACCTTGGGAACCCAAAGAAGCAACAGTGGGCAGGGCCCTGCCACGTGGGTCACGGCACCTGTTTAATAACTCTGGTCACCGTCGCTGTGAGCAGCAGCAGCCTGCCTTGCTCTGCGCTCTCAGGTAAACGTGGGTCACTGACCCGAGCCGGGCTGGCAGGTTTGGTTTTTTAGAATTCAGGTCCTGGACCCGACCTGCAACACTTTTCCACCGCAGTGTCTTCCTGCTGAGAACAACGATCCTTCGTCCTCTAGGGCCAGGGAGGGGCCTGGTCTGCCCTGTTGTGCCACAGCAGTATTGTGAGTGAGCAGACCCCTCCCCCAGGCTCCCGACTGGCCATAAATCAGTGACACACTCACTGTCACTCTCCGCCTTTCTAGAAGGACTCATTTGCTAGCTTTGCTTTCTTTCCTAAGAGGTCTAGCTTTCTGTATCTGCCTGTTCCTTTTCATATGATGAGATCTCACTCTTGCTGTTTCACATCTCCTTGTTAGGTTTTCACATTGTCCGTTCGGGTTTTTCCTTAGCTTGGGTCCCCACACTCTCTGTTTCCTGGCCACCATCAGGTGAGCAGCTCTCCTTCACCGGGCCCTTCCGGGTTTCTGCCTGGAGCAGGGTGACCATGCACTGAACTTCTTTTAAGTTGCTGAGTATTTTGTCCCAATGACCAACAGATGCCTAAAACAGAAAATAAGTGCCTGGTACACTTTCTATAAATGGAATCTTATAATATGTGGCCTCTTACAATAGGCTTCTTTCACTAAGCAGAGCATCCTCATTTGTATTATATCACAGTACTTTTTCTTTCTTTCTTTTAGCTTTTTGAGACAAGATCTTGCTTTGTAGTTCATTCTGGCCCTGAACTCCCTAGATAGCCCAGGTTGGCCTCGAACTCTTGGCAGTCCTCCCATCTCTGCCTCCCGGATGCTGGGATTACAGGTGTGAGCATGTATCTGTATTTCATTACTTTTTTTTCTGCTCTGTGTGTGTGTGTGTGTGTGTGTGTGGTGCTGGGACTGAACCCAGGACCTTCATGTTAAACTACAACCTCAACCCTTTTTCCTTTTCCTTTTCTTTTTTTGATTTTTTTCCCCCCAGTACCAGGGATCAAACACACCACCTTGCGCTTGCAAGTAGCAGATGGTGGCACCACTAAGCTAAATCCTTAGCCCACTGTTCTTTTTGTGAGACAAGGTCTCATTAAGTCACCCAGACTCACAGTCCTCCTGCTTCACCTTCTCAGAGTGCTGGCACCCACTTTATATGGCCACATAGTATTTCGCTGTGTAGATGGAATACCCTGTGCGTATCCATGTACCCATCATTGGACACTTGGGCTGTTTCCACCCCCACCCCATATTGGGATCAAACCCAGGACCTTGTGCTTTTATGTATGTATGTATGTATTTATTTATTTATTCTTTGCAGTACTGGCGATCGGACGACCTTGTACTTTCGATGCAGGGACCACTGAGCTAAATCCCGGGAACTGTTTTTTGTTTTTTTTTTTTTTGGCTATCAGGAATAGTGCTACTAAGAATGCATGTACCAGTTTCTGTGCAGACATGCGTTCATCTGTTGGGGGCATACAACAAGCAGGAATGGGGATGCCGGTTCATGTGGTGACTCTTTACTTTGAGGACATGCCAGACTATCTTCCCAATTTTTGCCAGTACTTGGGAGTGAACTCAGGGCCTTTGTGCAGAGCTCTGTCTCCAGCCTTTTTTATTTTGTTTTGTTTTCCTTATTATTATTTTGAGACAGTCTCCCGAAGTCGCCCTGGCTGGGCTTGATCTTGCAATCTTTTCTTTATAAATGAGATGGCCTCGTGCGTATTAGTCATGGACAAGCCAGCAGTTTATTGTTGTAGTTTCTTCAGCCCAGGTTGGAGCTGTAGTTTCACAGTGCAGTGCTTGCTTAGCACATGCAAAGCCTGAGGTTCAATCCCCGCGCTGCCCGCCAAAAACATTCTTCCACAAAGAAAGTCCACAAACGGGTATGCAGGAGCCCCGGAGAGCAAAAGGCTTTTGGCTGTTCCTGGCCCCGCCCACTCTAGCAGCTCGCAGGCGCAGGCGCAATGCTCCACAGACCCCCCCCCCCAGGGCTGGTAAGGCAGCCCGCATTTCCTGAACAATGCGCGCATGCGCAGACTTCCAGGCCTGCACCCCACAGAGAAAAGTGGCTCAGCTTCAGCAAAGCCAGATGTTATCAGTCCACTAAGCTCCTGCACGTTGATAAGAGCAAAAGGAGCAAAGAGCAGAAACAGGATTCAAAGAAGGGAGTCCACAAGCCGGAGCTGGCCTGGCAGCTGTCAGGGAAGGCCCAAGCCAGAGGACTGGCCTAGCCAGAGCCCACTGCAACCCTGGCAGGACCCGTTACTCGCTGCTCAGACCGTGTAGTAGACGTTGCCCAGGCAGACAATCTGGGGCCCGTGGCCTGGCCCAGTGCTCCTACTGCTGTGATTCTCCCGAGTCACGACAAAAGGGCAGGACAGTGTTTGCCACCATCTCCATAATTAGCTCAGTGGTAGAGCTCTCACCTAGCTTGTGTGAGGCCCTGGGTTCAATTTCCAGTGCCATGGTGGGGGGGGAGTTAGCCTCAAGTTGGAGACTAGCTAACAGCCCAGCAAGCTGGGGGACCTGGTGAGTCAAATCCGCTGGAAATGACAGCTAGGCCCGCAGACGTGTGGAGTATTAGTGGCCAGGGCCCAGCCAAGCGCCGCG
>PVIC010030180.1:0-22068 GCA_004025085.1 Thryonomys swinderianus
TCCGTCGCAGGGAGACATGGGCCTCCTGCCCCGCCCCCCGATTTTAACCTGTCTCTGTGTCTCTGCAGTTCTCATCTTCCTCACCCTTGGCCAGGTTGGAGCTCAGCTCCAAGGCTGTTCCTACACCTGCTCCATCTGTGCATTCGTTTCTCTGAATACTCTAGTTTTTGTCTTTATGTACTGCAAACATATACGAATAAAATGATAGACATTTTAAATTCTGAAATTAATTTTTTCAGTGCTAGAGATCAAACCTAGGGTCTAATGCGTGAGCTGCACCCCTATACACTTAATTGGTATTTAAATATTTGCATTTGTGAAATAAAATTTGCGCAGTCATGTTTACAGTTAGGTCATCCCGTTTTTCCACTATATTTCATCTCATTAACTTTGATCCTCATTTCAATCAGAGCACTGTGAGACTTCCTCTATGTCTGGCAAATCTGGACAAATTTTGTGTGCCTGTAACTACCCACCCTAGTGTAGTTTGTATGCACATATGTCTTTATAAAACACAGTTGAGCCAGGCATGGTGTCTCACGCCTGTCATCCCAGCACTCGGGAGGCAGAGGCAGGAGGATTGCTTAGTTCCAGGCTTGCCTGGGCTACATAGTGAGCTCAGACCCAGCCCGAACTACAAAGCGAGACCCTGTCTCAAAAAAAAAAAGAGAGAGAGAGAGAGGCAGTGAGAATCTTGTCATTCAGCTCACTACTGCTGAGGTGAGTCTTGACTGGCAGTTGCATAGCTTTATATTTATTGAACACTCACAGAATTCTGAATACTTTATTGAGCAGTGATCATAAAATTTTCATTTCTCATATTTTATGTTTTCAATGGGAAAAATTAACATTATCCATCTAGAAGTGTCTAGGACCCAGAGTAATAACAGTCAGATTGAGTGTTTCAAGTGTGAGTCCCTCTTAAAGTCTTCACAAAATCTGTTGAATCAGAATTTAGTACCAAGAACGACTACTTGTGATCTCATTGTCATTGTGCAGGAAATTAGACTCACAAATCTTTCAGAACTTGGAGATATTTTAGTGTTTTAGGGATTTTTAACACATCTTTTTGGAAACTTTGCTTTTGTTAAATATTACTAGCTCTAACATCATTGACACAACGGCAAAATTCTATGAGCAAAATACATTCCTTCCTTTGACCTGTAGCAACTGTACAGTTCTATTCCCTGCTGATGGCTGATTCTCACAAGACCTCGGGCACGTCAGACATAGTCCACGACAGCTGATTCTAGCAAAAATCAATCACTGCAAACAGTTTCTTTTGACTAGTTTGAAAGACGCAAGAATGAAATATTATATATTTGACTTGGCCATGCATAGAGATAGGCTTTCATTAGATCCAAATCTGGAATGACCGGAAACTGTTTACTTTGACAAAATTTTACAGATGGCTTATATTCCTATTCTAGTGTTCAAGTTTTTCTCCATCCGTTTCCAGTGCCCTCTGTTGAAGACTGAGACTGAGAATCTTATTCATGAACCTGGAAGTGACCCAGGAATCTACCTGTTACTGAGCACACTGGAGAGTTAAGGAAGCAGAACCTCTTGTAAACTATATCTTTTAGAGATACTTCCTAACCTTCACCTCTCCTAGACACCACCTATATCAAAACTAACTTTGCATTCTCTAACCCCTTGATTTGCATTTTATATATTGTTCATGTCACTTTAAGAAAATGTAGTGACCTAAAGACTAGACAAGACATAGGCTCCCTTTACTCTGTTTAGTGACTGGGAATCCATATTATCCATATCTCCATTTCTTTCCACCTCTCATCCTAAAAGCTAACTCCTAAAGATACTAGACAGTCAACTTTTCAATATAAAAACATTTATATCAATTTATAATGACATGCAATGAATACTGGTACTCTGTCCTGTATCAGAGTGACTCTGAAGCCAGCCCACACTTCAGTATGGGCAGCATTTGAGAGCACGGTTTGAGTCCAAGTTTCAGTCGATTTCTATTTCTTGATGGTGCATTGCCAAGCCCCAGGAAAGACAGCTCCAAAACTTATCTGTGTGGATAGTTTTAGCTCTCTCTAGAAGATCTTTTGACCTGGCCCATCAAACCAATTAAGCAAGTGAGACTTCAGACATAGCTTTTTGCACTTTGACTTTCTCTAGTGGACTGTTACGGACAGTCGTGGGCAGTGACTTTATTGTGTCAAGGCTCCTTCAGTTGAATTTCTTCAAAGAAGTTCAGCACTGGGAATAAAAATCATCAGCTGCAAAGGCTGGTTTATATGACAGGACATAGAAAACAGGAATCAGTTATGTGGGTTAGGATGAATGCAAGCATGAAATAGTGCCAGCTTTTTTGTGTAACATGTGACCGTGCTGGGACACCACCTAGTCGTATCAGTTTAGCAAGTATTCTAGCTTGGAGGAGAGCTGTTTACAGCAAGAACAATTAGCTCCAGTGAGGGCAAAAGACTGCCCCTTTAATATTGTACTTCTCATTCAAATATAAATTTGATGCATTATTATTTAAATATCTCATTTATATATTTCACCAACAAAGCCTCATGGTGATAACAAGTCTTATCTCTTTTCCTTTATCCACCCCATCTTGAAAACACACCTTTCATTTAGAAGCACGGGGCAGAATTAGTGAATAATCCCTCTCCATCTCCGGAGGCATCAGTGAAGTTGCCCTTCTGTTGTTCTTTGCAATTACACATGACCATGTCCCTGGGTTCTGAGCAAGTGAAGGCAGCCAGGAGTGAGACGCACTATTCCCAGAGGAGGCCTGTTAACCCCGCTCCCACCCACACCCATAGTCCTCCCAGTGGCCCCCACACAGCAGGGCACCAGGAAAACCTTGAGGCCAGCCAAAAAGTTCAGCCAGAACCAGAAACTGGATCCTTGGATTTCTGCTTATGAAAAGATATCCAGGGCCAGAGATTTAGCTCAGTGGTTCCAGCGCCAGGCACCTGCCTCACAAGCCCAAGGTCCCGGGTTCGATCCCCGGTAACCACATACAACAGTGCTGGGCGTGGCGGCTCATGCCCACTGGCAATCAGTACCACATACCACAAATGCCGGGCGTGGTGGCTCAAGCCTGTAATCCCAGCACTCGGGAGGCAAAGGCAGGAGGATTGCTGAGTTCGAGGTTTGCCTGGGCTACATAGTGAGCTCAGGGCCAGCCTGAACTACAAAGTGAGACCCTGTCTCGAAAAAAAAAAAGATATCCAAACTACTGCCTAAAAAGGCAGTAGGAATGGGAAACTGAAGATGTTAATGAGTTCTAGAATGTATGATGGATACTGTGAAATAGAAAATATGCAAAGGGAAATATGGTGGAGGAATGAGTCATGAAGGGTAAAGAAAAAATGTGATGGTAATTTAAAAAGGGAAACAAAGCTTATGTAGTTAGGGGGTGGAGGGTTGTGCGGTGGGTAAGGGAACAGGAAAAAATGAGAATTAAATTGTGTCATATACTGATACAAATTCCCAATATTGAGTGTGATCACGATGTGTATATACAATGTACCAATAAAGATGAAAATTTTTTTAAAAGGCAGCAGGAGCTATAGAATAAGAAACAAACTCACATGATCCCTAAAATTCTGAGGATTTTAAAAAATGAGAGCATGTTGGTTACCTTATAGACAACACTCATCTCAGCTATAGACTTGCATCTTCATGTAAGCCCCTGTAGAGACTGGATTAGATCAACAATCCCAGTACAAAATACCAAAAAATAATATCACTTTGTCCTTTCTGACTACAAAGCCAATCAAGCCAAATCAAGCCAGGAAGTACTTTTACATGTTACTGCACTTACTGCCAGCCAATGCCAAAACAGACAACTGTAACAGGACTGGGAGAAGCAGTGTGGTGTTTAAAGTACGTGTCACCCAAGACAACTGGATATATTGCATCTCTTGTATGAGATGCACATTCACAACCTCCAGCAAATATGCTATACCACTTAGCATTTGCTACAAGCCCAGGACATTCATATCAAACAAGGGAACAACCTTAGAAACACAATCCAAGTCATCACACAAAAAATAAAGTCCACAAGGCAGCTAGCTAGCAGATATATACATGAAATGTTCATAGGTATCCATAAATTTTTTTACTTGTTAATGTTTTCTCTACCCAGTGGTCAGCTGCTCTAGCAACACCTGTCCAGCGGGACTGCATGAGGTGAAGAAATAGTTGCACCAAAGACAGTTTTCATGGACCTTCATCCGTACATATCAGTAAGTTTTGGTGCCACAGGGAACCCTATTCTTCATATGATACAGTAGTAAATAAATCCAGCAGTTCTTCTCACTAAGAAATGAAGTAACTTATCCTAATCTTTAGTCAAACCTGGCCCAGGACTATTTTGACTAATGTATATATGGAAAATGATGCTATTCTAGCAATTTCTACTTGGCCTCTTAGAGACCTGAGCGTCCACGTAAGAAGTCTGGCAATCACGTTGGAGATAAAATATGTAGGGAGTCTTGTAAATATGCGTAGGGAGGGAGGGGCCTGGTGAACTCAGGCTTAAGGCTGTCACCACCAAAATAGTAGGCTTTTGAGTGATCTGTCTTATTCCCATCAGACTGGCCAGGATGATGGACGGACATCACCAAAGGGCCCCACATGCCATTTTATGAAGGAGGAGAATCTCCTGGGTAAGAATTCCTGTTTCACAAAATCTTTACAGATAACAAAATGGTTGTTGTTTAAAATATCCAGAGGTGAAGGTTTTGCACTTTGATGAGACAGAAAGCGCTTCAAGGGAAGAAGTTAGCACTGACACGGTGACAGGTGAAGAAACAAGAGATGCTTTTGGTTCCCATGTTTCTCATTGTCCTGCGGATATTTTTTTGATGGATATTGTTAATGCAGCAACGTAATAAATAACTAAAACCTATAGACATCAAACAAATGTGTGGTGGTGGTATAACCAAGCACACAATGGCCCATGGGAAGGACAGAAGTCGGAATCCAGTCAACACCGACTTGCTGTGGGGACAAGTCACCTTAGAGCTGAGCTACAGAAGCACGAGCCCTCCCACGCGCAGTGCAGTCTCTGTGCCTTAGCTTCTGCTGACTGGCCTAGGGGATTTTTTTTCGGAAGGCCATAAAATTCAATTAGAATTCACTGCTTAAGTGTAATGATTTCCCACTGTTCATGTGGGTTATCATTTACAACCAACTGGCATTTAATCAAACCACTATTTTTATTTCAGGACCAGAGGCCACAACATTGTGTATTTTCTCTTCCTCCCTGTTGAGTAAACCGGCTTCATCCAAGCTGTGAAGAGATAGCAAATTGTTTATGAAAAGCCAGCATGAAGTATTGTTTTCAAACATATTTATGATTTCACACCAACTTAGGAAGGATTTAGTTCATTCTGTTGATTGACACATAATCTTACATTTACATACATAATAATAACGAAGTCGCCAGGAGAAAAAAGAAGGAATTAAAGAGACATCATTGAATTCGATACAAATTTACCTGCACTTCCGATTCTGCAGGGAATGAGGTCCGTGGCGCCCCACCGAGGGAGCGCTGCGTGTTGGGTGCTCTCTGCTCGCCGTCCCCGGCCGAAAACTTCATCCCTCTTCCTCATTTCCTCCCGATATCAGGACCCATTCCCTGTCCACCCTGCGTCGGCCCCGCGCGTCTCCTCTCCTTCTCCTTTGGAAAACTGCTGCTCCCCGAGCGCGGGAGCCCCGTCTCCTCCAGCCCAACTCCAGACCTCTGCACAGCCGCAGGACAATGAGAAACATGGGAACCAAAAGCATCTCTTGTTTCTTCGCCTGTCACCGTGTCAGTGCTAACTTCTTCCCTTCAAGCGCTTTCTGTCTCATCAAAGTGCAAAACCTTCACCTCTGAATAGCCATAGCTGTTCTTGTTTAAAATTAACTCTCAGTAAAGTTGTATGTTTTCCTTTCTGATGAATGGGAAGTAGCTTAAAGCAGGTACCCGATTCTTTCACTGTAATGTCAACCACAGTGTTTTCTTTGCATGGAATAGGTATTTAGCAAATGATGATAAATCCTGTAACATCTGTCGAAATAATAAACAGAGAACTGTGGAGGATTTTTCTCTCCCCTCTGATAAGCTGTAAGGACAGCGTAGATGCAAATTTGGCAACGCACTCTTTGGTTACTGTGAAAATCACATAGGCAGTCCGCCTCTTACCGTGGTCTCTTGGTGGTGCTGATGGCAGAAAAAGGTCAAATTTCTGCCTATTGAATAACTGTTTCATTAATGTTAGGTTTGCAACATCTGTGTGATTTGAGCCATGGCATAATCAATTTCAGCTAATAATCTGTATCTGCTAAAGCCCATTAATTAATTTATCTAAAAGAATTCATTGACTTCAAAATCTCCAGTTCATAAGGTAGATTTTTAAAAAATAAACCTTACAGGACTTCAGGTGAACTACTATTTTAAAAACAGGTACAGTGAGTAAGTAGGGTCTTTACACTGTGAGTAATTTCAGTGCAAGGAAATGTACACTTTTTTATATGTACTAGTAGCTATCGTGGTCTTGCCGCAGCTGTTGGAAATTACAGGTTTTCAGTGGCAAGCATCAGCCATCACTATAATTATTATTATTTTATCAAAAACAATCACAGGGAGTATTTTAGGCTGACAAAAGCCTTCTAGGTCTTTGTTTATTCGCTGCACCATATATTCTGCCCTCCATGCCAACTGAGTTAAAGTTCTCTTCCTCCCGATTTAAAACCTGTTATTAGAGAAAGCAAAGGTTCCCATCTTTAACAGAGTAAGACCGGTGCCTGGATAGAGAAAGCACCACTCTCAGGACGGAATAGGAGAGCGCAGCCTGAGGCAGCGTCCCCAGCCCAGTGCAATCCGCCTCTACGCGTCAAGTCAAGTCCGAGGAGGCGGCGGGCAGACCCCAGGAGAAGGGAGCTGACAGCTCACACCCGAGGCTCACAGCGCCGGGGGGTCGCGCTTGCTGTCTGAGCAGCAGTCACGGCACAAGTGGCTCGCTCTGTGGCCTGGACATTTCACTTCCGATAAAGTGAGATTACTGTCACGAAAAAGCTTCACGGCATAAAGGGACCTTCCTGTCCTTTAAGCTCTCCAGTGAGCCTGTGAAGAAGTGATCTGGCAAAGGCAGAGTGCTCGGTGATAGAGCCCAAGAGAAATGCGACAGGACACAAGGACTTTCAGAACAACCACCGCAGGCCCCAGACCCGTCACTCGGGATGGATCATTGGAGCGATGCATTTCTAGGAGGGCAGCTGGAAGCCACAACCACCGCAAGCGTCTTATACTGTGTGTTATGCAGTGATACTTCACACACTCTTAGGGCCCAATGACACCAACAGCAGGATAGGAGGGGCTTCATTTGTTCATAATTATTCAGGAAGATATTCCAAATCTGCTTATTGAGTAAAACTGAAAAGATAAAAGTCTCTAAAGGCCCTCAGTCTGTGTTTTGCAAAGAAACTTTAAATAGTTATCTTAATGGTTTCATGTGAAGTCTGTCAGGAGCTAACATTATAGGATAAGAACGATAATCCCTGTGTGTAGTATATGTAATCTTATAACATGACGCTGCACACCATTATCTGGCTCAGAATTCATGAATGACAAGTTATAGTGCTGGTGATCTCCTAAAACATGGAGCTCCTTTTCCATATAAATTAGCTAGTCTTTTTAGTAGCACTTACAGTTTTAGTATTAAAACATATGTATGTTTGAAAAGATGAGATTTTTACCTACATACATAACACTATAAACCACCCATCCATACTACACACTGAAATCCATACCTTTGTAACAGCAATAGTATCATTCGATTATATTAAAATATTATGTACAGCATTATACATCAATCTTATATTTGCTACTGTTATTTGCTCCTTTAACAGCCTCCCAGTTAATATTACACCCAAATGTAGAAAGTCTATTCTAGGCTCAGTTGCTTCATAAACCAAACCCAGTCCCACTTAGAAACCACAGACTTGCCCCAAGGTTGGACAAGGAAGGTACCCAGGAAAATCACAGTTTAACTTCATTAATTTCAAGAAAGCAGGAGGAAGTTTTTATGTCTCTTTTCAAGGCCAAATTGAAGGGCTATTCCGTAAGGTCATGCATGAATATTTAACCTAGTCAAACTTTTATCTTTTATTTCTACAGTCCAGTAGTCACAGCATTAATTTCCCTGCAAATTAACCTATAGACTTCTCTCCAAATGACCCAGTTCTAGAACTAGCACTCTTTTACTTTCCTTGTTTTTAATTTATAAGTCTGTGAAAAGGCTTTGGAAAGTACAGGTAGAGATGTATAATATTCTCTCAGTTGCAGAAAAATACTCTTGCAAATAGAAAATGCATCAAATTTTCTAAAAAGCACCTAAAAGGAAAGGAATGCAGGGACACCAACACCTTCAAAAGCGAAACAGAAAATAGAAAAACATTTCACAGAAAAAAATAGCATCAGCTTTAAAGACCCTGCAGTCAGCAATGAGGAGTTAAACCGCATATTATTCAATTTATATACAGAAAGATGCATCAAATACCTAAAATGCCTCAAGATATAAAATGGTTATTGTTGGCAGTTTGATGAGATTCCAACTCTGTGGAGAGGAATTGCAAAGCCAATTTGTTATATCAAGGTAAATCTGAAATAAGTGTTCAAATTTGCCCAGAGCAAGCACAAGAAACCGAAAATCCCTCTGTTCTGCAGTCAGATGACAGGCACCAAGCATCATTCCCCAAGTCACCCTCCACAGATACGATTACATCCGCCACATAATCCTGTACAAATGAGCACAGGTTCACATCACAGCAGGCTCGCATTCCCCTAAGTCACCGCCCTGAACCAGAGGGAGATGGAGCAACAGCTCCGTGCCAGCAACACAACAAGTCACTGCTAAGGACGAGCATGTTCTTTTCACCAGTGATTTTTATTTCTCTGCTGAAATGTATTCAAAAGGAGAAAATATGCTTTAGGGGCAACTGAGAAGATTTAGATTGCTTTAGCTGTTAAATGACATAATGGGACAACTGTTAATTTTTTAAGTGTGACAAAATACTGGAATTATATGTGCTAACGTGCTTAGACTTAGGAAATGTATGCTGAAGTGATAGAGGATAAGTCTAGGTAAAAAAAATAGCATGAAAAGAAAAAAGGATAAAGCAAATGCAGGAAAATATTAACTTTATGAAGGTTTCACAATTTTCAAAATATGTCAAAAAATAACAATATTGTGTCAGTAGAAAAAATGTGGTTATAGACATTGTAATTTTGCATTTTATGAGAATTTATAATTCTAAATTAATTCCTGGATATGTCTTTTTAAAGAGTATATGAGATAAATTCAGCAAAATCATGGTTTCCGGCATATACCTGTCTATTGACCTCTTTGGCTTTCAATAGAATATGTACCTTTTGTGATTTATACCTATTGTGGTTTAGATCTAAAGTGTTCCCCAAAAATTCCATGTTCAGAGAGGGTTAGGTAACGAATTCCATGCTCAAGGGGTGGGTAACGAAGGGCATGATTTGGAAGGCTGTATCTCAGCACCGAAGTGAGCAGCTTTCTCCCACCAAGCCATTTCTGCACTGTCGCCTGTCAACCAGGGACTGAACCCAAGGAAACTGTGAGCCAAAATAAACTTCTTCTGCTTTAAGTTCTAGGTATTGGCTATTGTGTCTCAGCAATTGCAATACTGATACGATACATTTTGATCCACTAAGTTGGCTATTTACACTGCCTATAGCCTTTGCAAACTGTTTTAGCTACACCTCAAGATGGTACCTGCTGGTGTCTATATGAGAGCTTGGTACCAGCAGGCTAGTGGAAGAAAAGACGATTTCTGCTGAATTAGTACTAAGAAATTGACTGATTTTTATCCCTTCCACTTAGATTTGCCTCTTTCTCAGCCACCACCATAAGAAGAGCAGGCTACAGGTGACGAGCCAGGATCTAATCTCGTAGGGATAGAATCCCTTTACCTTTGTCATGGTTGTTACAATCATTCTGTTATGTTGCCACCAACCAAATAAGCCCTAACAAACACCCTAGTGAACCTCTCAGGTTCCAGTTTTACTCTATCTTCTCCCTTTGTGAGGCACTACTGTAGCCAGTCCTCCCAGTAGCTGCACTGGTAACTTGGTATCATTGCTAGCCTATCACATACTTGGAAAGGCAAAGTGATCATGTGATACTCAAGACTTCTAGTTCATTATGTTACTGTGTCTTCTGGTGGCAAAGCCCTGTCCATCCTGATTCTAGTACCACACTGCCTGTCCTCAGAACACCCTTGCTGTGGGAAAGGGCTCTTTTAAGGATGGATTGAGGGCTACTGGTCATTTATCCTAAGTGGCTTTGCAGTGGACCTCCTCCAGCACCCTCCCTTGCTTTCGTTAATCGGCTGGACTATGACAACTGGAAGCTGGTAGGGATAAGAATTTCCCACTGCAGTGCAGTGACTAATACCAACCTTCTGTTTTCCAGCTCTCATATTTTTTTATTATTATTATTACAGGTCAAAACTGTTGCCAGCAGCTCCTCTCTTCATCTGGAGGAGCACAGTCACTCATGGTCCCTGCAAGGGAGGGCATCTTGGGCATCAATCTGGCTTTGCTGCCTTATATTACCTTGCTGCTGTCAGGTAAGCACTGCCACTGGATCCTCTGCTTTTCTACAATATCCGCTCTGCTGATGCTAAAGGGCGAGGTTAAATGGCAGCATCTCCTCTTGCCACTGACTTGATGGGAGAGGACGACAACCTCAGGGAGTTTCTCCAGACCGCAAGTCCTCACCAGTATGCTGCTCGGCGTGTGAATGAGGAAAGGTCCCTCAGCCCCGCTGGGGAGCATGGGGAGCTGCAAAGTTCCCTTTCTCAACTGTAAACCCAAGCTCACATTTCCCTGGCCGAGCCTTCAAATCCCTTTCTCAATACTCTGCGTGGCAGCTCTACCATCTCCGCCTCATTAACTCCAGGCCATTGTTGTGTACGAGCTTCAAGGAGCCATTCCAGCAGCATATTAGGGACAACTCCACATGTCCTTGCCAAGACATTAAGTTGTAAGTCACAGGAGAGTTGCTGTCGTGCCAACACATTCTTCCTTAACCAGCTTTCTATTCTCTCTCGGGTCCAATTCCTCCAGGATCATCTCTGCATGTGCTTGCCCTATGCCCCCTGGGCACATATTAGCTAGATCTTACCGTTCTTTCAGTGAGTATATTATTTCCTCCTAGGCCTGTGCTATTATCTGATCCCAGTTAATGATCTTGAATCAAGAAAGGACGCGGGAAGCCAGTGTCAAGCGGCTAGGCATCATTTGTGAGGCAGCTTCCACAGCTCTTCAGCAAAAGAAAGCAGCTCCCTTCTAGAAAAAGAAAAGGAGCTACTGGCCCTGACTGAAACAGTACAGAGAATGTGAGAATTAGCACTTCTGCTGTTGTCAGTTCAGATATCCCCATTGTAGATCCACAAACACGGGTCTTTTTCTGACAGAACCTGAGCTCTGGCAAGAGGGCTACAGAAGTTACTCACTGATCTTAACATTTAGTTTTGCAGCTCTTTGTTTCAGGGAAAACAAGTCTCTTAACCTTTACAGTGGAGGTTTTCTGATACTCACACTGTGCCTTGAGTTCATAGCTGGGTAACCTGAGCCTGTTTCTTCTAACAAAGCTTTTAAATTTATTAACAAGAGCCAGCTAACTTCATAGTCCCTTTAACTAACATCATCTCCATGCTGCTTAAATTTCATCTAAAACATAACGCTTCTCCTGCAAGCACAAGGTCCCTGGTTCAATATGGTAACCACATACAATACTGGGCGTGGTGACTCATGCCCACCAGCAGTCAGTACCCACACCACAGTGCAGGGTGTGGCGGCTCATGCCTGTCATCCCAGCACTTGAGAGGCAGAGGCAGGAGGATTTCTGAGTTCGAAGTTTACCTGGCCACATAGTGACCTCAGTGCCAGCCTGAACTACAAAGAGAAACCCTGTCTCAAAACAAAACAAAACAAAACAAACAAATGAAAGCACAAGCCACTACTTTACCTTCTTCTTATGCCCATCCCAATACTCCTCCAATCAGTATGGTGGTATGTGTCCACTGGAGTGTTAGCAACTCTCCTGTTCTTACTGCTAGTGTGGTCCTTTGGCATTTGTATTGCACCTTGTCCAAATTCAAGATTTTACCATGACAGTTGGCTCCAGGGCCATTCTGGGTAAGAGACTAAGACCAGCAACTTGGTGTACTTAATTATAAGTGACTCCAAGGAGCTAGAGAAAGTTAAATTGAAAAAGTAAACAAGGAAGGAAGAAACAGCAATTCAAATACACAGAACTAAGCTAGTTGTAATAAATAATTCAAAGAAGTCAGAATTTTCTGCCCAAAATCTGGGAGGAAGGATCAGTCACTAACTGGATGCCAGTCCCCATGACTCAGGGACCGTCCTTCAGGTAGATTTCCCTCGCTTTGCTGCACATTAGATTCACCTGGAGAGTTTTTAAAATGCATATCTGTGCCATGTCAACGAAATGAGAATCGCTGAGTGGAGAAATCCGTGTATTTTAAGAGATCTTCAAATGACTCTAATGTATAGTACTGTTTGTGAACAACTTCTCCAGGAGGCCTAGGAAATACCAACCCAGTTCCAGGTATGAGAATATAGCAATATGACTGACCACGTTTCCACAGGAAGTCCCAGTCACCAGTCACAGAAAAACCCCCAAAGAAAGCAACCCCTACGAGGTACAGTTGAGGTGAGGGGTTGCCAGGTTCCACTTGCTAGCTGCTAGCAAAAAGAGCATGAGTCTGTGGAGCAGAGGTGGGTAACCAGCGCACTGAGGAAGCACTCATGGTAGTTTTTGCTTGTGAGGCAGTTTGCCAGCCCATTACTAAGGATTTGATGGAAGGGAGCAGCTCACAGTAAATGGCAATAAACACAGTCAACTGTGACAGGCAAAGGGGGCCCCCTGGCAAACCGGCGCTCTCACAGAAGTGAGAGGCAGAGCGGGCAGCAGGCAACACGTAAAAGCAATCCTCATTGAACCCCACAAGCACTCTTCCCCAGGCAGGATTCACACAATCTTCAGAAAGCAAATCTGAGCTCATAAAGAATGATCTACATTAAACGATTAGGAAATGACAAGAATGTGCATTCAGGGACCTTTAAATAGCTTGGACTTACCCAATAATGTTAAATCTTTGTTAAAGAATAGAATAGGGCAGTTTGAAAAAGAAATAGACGTATAAACTAAACATCTAGTCTTTGATAGAGCACTAATGAAAATGATTCAGATGCAGAAGGTGTGGCTACCTATTACTTATAAAAACAGTAATGAAAAGAATAAAGAGTTCAGTTGTAGAAGGATCACATGATACCCCATCGCCTACTCCCTCCAGTTAAAGTACAAAACAAAATCCACAACCAACTACCTGGATGAGAATTCTGGAAATAAACAGCAGACAGATTGTTCAGGGGAGTTAAAAAAAATTAAAGATAGGACCCATTTGTAACCTTTGTTTTCCTGTCTGCATTTTTTCCTGAGGGCAGCCCTCAGTTTGCAGAGTAGTAAGTCACCCTGAGCTTTGAACACTATAACAGAAGACTCAAAAGAATACAGAAAGAGTCTCTGCTGGATAGATAGTTTTGTATAGAGGTTCTGAAGGAAAGAAAGGTACAAAATAAGAATGCTTAACACTATATATAAATCCATGCAAGGC
This sequence comes from Thryonomys swinderianus, assembly GCA_004025085.1. Taxonomy (NCBI): domain Eukaryota; kingdom Metazoa; phylum Chordata; class Mammalia; order Rodentia; family Thryonomyidae; genus Thryonomys; species Thryonomys swinderianus. The sequence continues at coordinate 13,711 of PVIC010030180.1, forward strand.
TCTGCGTTAGTCTTCAATAGTGAACATATTAGAGATCTTCGCCAAAATGTGAGTATCTCCCCAAAGAAGACGCAAATGTGCCCTGTGAAGTGAGCCTGGCCAGGCTGATTGCTACAGTAAAATAATGTTTTCTGGAGGACAATCACAAGACTCAGAATGTGCACAGCATAACATTCATACGGTCTACAGTACAATCCAAAAATCACTTGACATAAAAAGCCGAAAATGTGACCAAAACTCACAGGAAAAGACAATCAACAGAGAACAATCCTAACACAGATTAGATTTTAAAACTATCAGTCTTAGATTTTAAAACTATCAGTCAGTCTTTCAAACAGCTGTTGTAACTAGATTCCATGAGATAAAGGAAAGTTGGTGTGAAATGAATGGAAAGAAAGACACCCTCAGGAGAGGAATAGAAAAAGAACAGAATAGATTTTGAAACTGAGAAATACAAGGGCTGAAATGTTTCTAAAACTCGTACGCTAAACGAAGCAGTTTTAGAGTTCCAAACAAAGGTGGAGTACTTACCACCCAAGCTCAAGACCTGGTGTGGAGCTGTGGTCATCAAGGAAGTTTGGTGTTTTGTGAAAATCTATACATAAATCAGTGGATTAACAGAGGGAGAGAAGAAATGAATGTATACAGATATCACTTGATTTGTAGCAAAAGAGCCACAGCAAGTCACTGGAGAAAGAGGAGAGGACTCTTGAACTGGCGATTCTGGAAAACTGGATATCCAAAAGTGGGAGTGAGAGCATTACTTACCTCACACAATTAACTCAACGTATTTATAAGCTCTAAACATAAAATCTAAAACTGTATATTTATAGAAAATTGTCCTTTCTTGAAGGAGATTTTTCCAATACTGAAAACATAATGTAAAAGAAAAAATAAGTTAGCCTTCATCAAAATCGAAACATTTCGCTCTACAGAACTACTGCTCTGAGAGGTATTGTTATGCACCCTGGGTTGCATCTGAAGAGGGTGCTGAGTGACAGAGACTAACTCAAAGGTTAACCCAGTATATGAGAGGCTTAAAGGACAAATCTTGTAAAGTATATTAGCAGTTGGCTAGGGTGAATGAGGGGAGGAGTGACCATAAACTTTGAGTGTAAGGGAGTTCTTTTGGATAATAGACCTAATTTTTTTTTTCCTTGAACAGTAGTTTCAAGGGTCTATAATGATAAGAGTCATAGAACCATACTCCCAGAAATAAGTCACATTTACTATGTAATAACTTTTAAATAAAAAACCATCCCCTAGAGTGACTACTCAAATACCCCATGGACATCCCAGTAATTATACATCAGAATGTTGCCGTTTCTTATGCTACAGTCAAGATTGATAGAAATTTTTATGTTCCAATCGGAGAAGTGACAGTTGAATCTTAATGTTTTGTATCGCTTTAATTCTAATACTGTTATCTTTTTATATGGTGATTGTCAATTTGTTTTGCTCTTTTATTTAAAGAAAAGGTGTTTGTGTGTATGTGTGTGTGTGTGTGTGTTGTGAGTGTGTGAAGCGAGTGGATGGGAGAGTTCTAAACCAAACTGCCTATTTATATCCCTTTCTTATTTCCCCCACTTTAAAAAAATATTTCTTCACATTACTTCTTTACAAAATAAGAAAGTGAAAATAGTAAGTAATTTAATGAGACAAGATTGTACAAAATATTGATGGGGTAATACTGATGAAAGTAAAATGACAAATATTCTTTAAAAGCAAAAGATCATGAGTGAATGTTGGCAGTAAGTCTATGAAGTCTAAGATAAGCCATGTCTGTGTGCAATATGGGTTTAGCATTCTTCTGTAGGACACGGATAAGCCACAGAGGCAGAAAAGAGTAGCCTTCAGTTAATATCATGCCTTTGACTAAGTTAGCAATCCTCAGCTACCACAAAATGCCTCCCCATTTGGTACAGTCACCGAACTAGTATGTTCCAAGAGACAGGCAGTCAGCTACCCACAATTCCCTCTGCTAATGTGAGAATGAATTAAGCCTCTTGCCAGACTAGCATTCCTTTCTTCTATTCTTTCAAATATTTATCTAGCATAATATCTGGAATATTGTTTTAGTTTCCTTCCTTGAATTATAATTTTATTTTTTTAATTTTCTGTTAACACGTTTGTTGTACAGATTATCCTTGTTGTGGGGATTTGGTACGTGTACTTACCACATCTCAATTCTTTTTACTTCCCTTTGCCCTCCTGTCGTTCTCTGCTCCCTCTCTCTCTAGAACCTCTCTCCTTCACTGAAGATCTCCCTTCCTATTCCCTATTCTCTATCTTTATTTTTCTCTTTGTATCATTGATACTTTGGGCTTCTCACATAAACAAAACCTCCCAATGTTTACATTGGTGTTTCCCATTTATTTCACTTTGCACTAGGGTTCCAAGGTGCATCCATTTTCCTGCAGATGACTCCAAACACATTCTGGAGCTGAAGAGTAGTCTGTTGGATACAGAAACCGTATTTTGTTTTTCCATTCTCCTGCTGATGGGCATATAGGCTGCTGTACGACCTAGTTAGTGCTGGTTGTGCTGCTCCAAATACCTGTACGCATGTATCACTGTAACATGATGCTTTAACTCTTTCCACAAGAAACCTAGAGAGGGGATTGGTGAGTCCAGTGGAATTTCTATTGCTAACTTTCCAAGGAGTCTCTGTGCTGTTTTATAGAGCAGTTGTGCACTTTACATTTTTACGAACAATGTAGAATGGTTCCTTCTCCCGGCAGCCTTGTTGGTATTTCTTATCTAATTTCTTGATGATATCCATTCTTTCTAGAAAAATGTCAGATCTCAGTGTTGTTTCTGATGTTGTGTTTTAAAGCTTTTCTTGAGAAAAAAAACATACTACAGCACCACTCTCCCAGCCCTTTGTGCAGTCGTGGGGATCCAAGCCAGGATCGCAGCATCCTCAGCCCTTTCAGCTGGAGACAGGTTATCACTCACTCAATTCCTTCTGCCTCCGGCTGCTGAGTAGCTGGGAACACCCGTGCGTCCACCTCACTTCCTGCTTCTCTCTTTGAGCACAGCATTCCTCCCACTGTCCTTTGCCACCTTAGATGAACTGGTCTGCTTCACACCCTTTTAAATGGAAATGGGATTTCTGCATCCTCAGAGTCTACTAACCTGGGGTAGCCAGTTAAACTAGCTTACTGACTGAAGCAGCTTAGTTGCTCTGTCTTCTTCATTGTCAGGGGCACACCAGGGAGACAGTGGTATAAAGGACATTGAAGCCACCTCTACCCACTTCACATAAACTTTATGTGCATTGCCAGCTGTGACTGTGGTGGTGGATTGGACATAAAATCTAATCCTAAATTAAAATAAAATTTATTCTTAACAGCTAATATAATCATACTAAACCACAGAACAAACAAGATGAAGTAAACTATGCTTTTTCAGTTAAAATAATAAAGCACTAACAAAGCATGTTTTCAGCTTTAAAATTATATACGATAATATGATTAAATACACATTCTCCCTGTATCTATGTAAATTAGAATAATTAAATGTTTGGGGAATACTTTCAACCTAAATATTTATTCAGGAAAGTGAGTTACTTGTACTTTGTATAAACAACTTATTTAGACATAATGTTCATTTCTAAGTAGTAAAGTAACGATATAATACTCTTTGGAGCTGAATTCTAGGATCCTCTATAATGTTTGCCATTTTAGATTATATTACTTCCCCCACCCCATAAACATTTTTAATGAAGAATTTAAATGCATGCAACCATATGTCTCTTTTCCAAGCAGCAGCTATTCAGAAGAAACACAGACCCCTGCGATCCATTAGTTTATATATTAAGTAAAATAACATCCTAGAGAAGATGCATATTGGAACAATTGATGATAAAGTAGCCTTTATGGTGTTTCATGTACATTGGATCACTATTTACAAAACTATGGGTTTTTTTTTAAAGAATAATTATACATTTCTGCTTAGAAATCTGATGTCAGAGCTTAGATTCACATCCAGGCATTAAATTCAAAGGATGATCCATAAAAGAAGCCGCACATAAGAGAACACTGGTGAGATGGCTTCATCACTTTGGGTTTTACAGAGGGCTCCAAGAGCCCCACTCTCTGACCGGGTGTGATTCTTCCCTGCATGTGAGACATGACACTAAATAGTTCCTTTGCTTTCTCACAGTGTCTTCCACAAAGCAGGACTTGTACTGGGAATTATTACAGAAATTCTCTGAAAAAAATTTAGCAGACATAAAACAACTCCAGTTTGGACCTATTTTACATATGACCCAAATATCACTAGCAGGCAGTAGAAAAGCTTTTACTGGGGTCAAAAACATTTCAGTAGAATGTTGTCTCGTTTTGACAACTTCATTTTAGTAGCTATGACTTCTTTCTAAAAGCTGTCTTTACATTTTAACCTTTTTCTAAATGGCATAGGTATAATTTGACACGTGCTAAAGTCATATTTTCTTAATTTTTAACATTCATATCTGTATCTCATAAGCATCTCTAGCTTTAAAAAGAACTCAAAAATTTACTTCTTTCTTGCTCTGCTCCATGCAAAGCCTCATAACATTCGTTAGCAGAGTTTTAATTGTTCAGCTACCTACATGGTACTTGCAGTGCTGTACTGGTTGAAATACGGTGTGCTTCTGCTTTGACAGTATTTCTCTAATATGTTTATGTTATTATTAAAAATGATTCCTTGTACAATATTATTGATCTGCCCTGAACTTGTCTTCATACTTCTCCAATTACCCTGTCATTATAGAATTGAATAATTTTCTAATTTTCAAACCAGTTTCCTGTTGTCAGATTTGCATTCATCATGTTTAAATAATCTCTTTTTAAACATAAAAATATTGAACTTCCTCCACCCAAGTCTTGTCTCTGACACAATATATCTAGGCATTCAACAGCATAAAATTTTAAGCTAAGATTGGTAACAATCTTTCTGACTGCTGAGTGTAAGGAAGACTGACTGCAACAAGGCATACAAAGAGAAAACAAGACCACTAGAGTTGCCTATAATTCAAAGAGTTCATTAGGCTATTTGGAGAAATCAATACCATAACATATCAACAGAAGGACTGAGAGAAAGCTCAATGTTAGCAAATAAATATTAAATTAAATACTAATAACTCTGTAACAAAAATATGTAAAAACAGAAATTTTCAAAAGTGAGGATGACTAAGTTTTTCTGTGTAACACCTTTATCTCCGACTATTTTTCTTTCAAAATAAATACAATGTGTATTATACATTATAATAACAAGAGTATGGTATTACTTTACTTCATAATGGCATCCTACCTCTCTATTTTCAATTTTGACCAATGATAAATTATGTCACTATTTCCTAAGAATATACTAATTTATAACCAATCGAGTTCTATTGCACAATTGCTTTTTGTTTTAAAAGTGAGAGACATAAACTGCAAGTTTTATTTGTGTTCACAAAGTGTGAGAGAGTGGAAACAAAACAGAACTATTCACACAACACATAAAGAACCATAAAACACTTCACCACTGATAATGAATTCCAGGATCCAAACCATCTATGGAGTCAGCGAGGGATAACTTGGCTGAGAGGAAGCTGGCACTCTAGGCTTGAAGGAAAGAATTACACTAGGACTTGAATGTGAGAAGACTTTGAAGCCATCAAAATACCCCACATAATAGAAAAACGGGAGAACAATGAACAGTGAGGCTGTTAAATGAACATTAATAGTTAAGTGTACTGTACTTTTTTTTTTTTTGAGACAGGGTCTCGCTTTGTAGTCCAGGCTGTCCCTGAGCTCACTATGTAGCCCAGGCAAGCCTCGAACTTAGCAATCCTCCTGTCTCTGCCTCCCGAGTGCTGGGATGACAAGCGTGAGCCACCAGGCCCAGCACTGTGGTATGTGATATTGATTGCCGGTGGGCGTGAGTCTCCACGCCCAGCATTGTATGTGGTTACCGGGGATTGAACTCAGGACTTTGCGCTTGCGAGGCAGGCACCGGAACCACTGAACTAACCCTCCAGCCCCTCCAGTTGCAATTTTAACTACACAGAATAACTGTTGTTGTAAAATATATGGTACAAAAAAATCTATTAAAATAAAATTAATTTCATGATTTCCTTTTTGTTATTCCAAATGATGAATCCACTAAGACTCTGTGGTATTACTTAACTTATTCATTCAAGCCCACGATAATTTAGAATTTATAAAAGGCTACTACTGGCCTGATGATTTCAGTTCCTTTAGCTGAGAGTATGAACTAGGACATAAAGTTTTCTCTTCCATTTTTATCATATGCCTTTATGATCACAAAATACTAGTATTTTCCTATACTATCTGTTTTTCATTGAGAGAGACCCTAGTTATAAAACACTAATTACCTTTTATATTCTTAGTGCCAAGTATGTGAGAGATGCAAATAAGGAGCTGAAATATCTTATTCTCCCTAAGATAACTGACTGAAGATATATAATTTTCAGTAGGCAAAGGGTGTAAAAAGTGAGATGTAACAATAAATACTGGCCTTGAATAACCAGGGGAGTGAATTTCAGACAGGAGGAAAAGCACAAACAAAGTACAAATGGCAGCCTGGAGTAGATACTGTTAGAAGAAGGCTCAGTGGAGTGAGGGTATTCGGGAGAGACAAGTACAGGGAGATGTCACATGGCATAAAGGACATGGAAGCAGATTCGGGAACTACAGAAAACAAATGAATTGAGAAGAAATAATATATATCATAAAAGAAGACTTTGACCCAAGATTTGGATTCTGATACTGGTAAGAAAAATGTGTTTCTTTCCCTCCAATAGTTTAATCTCAGAATAATAAAAAAAAATGAGAAGATTCAATTAAGTCTAATTTGTTAAACACTGATGTTTAAAAGAGTACTGGAAACATTATGCTAGGAATTCTAAGTCTTCTGAACATTAAGGGATATAGTTTTAATAAAAAGAGAAAGGGAATTTGAAAGATGATTCTGAAACTTCTAACAAGGATCTAGTTTTCTAAGGTTATCCTTTTCCCAGTGTCCCCGTCAGCCTACGTGACTGTCCAAGGCCTGCAGTTCACCTTGGTTCCTCTGGGGGCGCATATCTCACTTGCTTTGTTGCCCAATATCTAATCTTGACAATAAGATGGAGGAATGAAGATGAAGCAGAAGGCATTTTAGAAGTAAGCAACAGATAAAAGTGCACCAGAATGTTCTGTTGTAAGTATCTCTCAACTGTGTCCTTCCACACCAACTTCCGATGAGCAACGTGCTTTTGCCTCCAGCCTGCTGCCCGCCTAGCCTGTGGACTGTTACTCTCCACATACCAACCCCAGTTTCCCTTATTTTATTTTTATTTCTCAAGATCCAGCATCCTAACCAGTGTCTGAACTTCAGAAGTGGGAGGGGAAAACAGTTAATCACGCAATGGTCCCCTACTATGAAATAAGTTATATTTTATTCAACTGAGTAAATTCACACCCTAGATGAAAACATTTGCTTTGGAAACCGTTGATTTTAAATTGCCAAAGCCACGGATAAGACTGAATGACTAAAAATCACACTAAAATTCTCTCTCAAAGCTTCCACAAAACTCAGAACAGCTGTACTTCTAGAACATAATTCTTATTTCAAAAACAGAAATGATCAGAGCCCCACGGTGGGTGAGGGGCTCATTTTCCTGGTTCTTGGTCAACTCTCCAGTTCGCTTTTTCCTCTCAGCTTCTCAAAATGACTTTTCACCTTTACTTCCCTCTCATAATTAAACAAAGAAAACAATGAACATTTAAATAAAAATAAACTTTTTCTTACAGTACAAGACCAATTACCATTCATCCTCCTGAAATAGTCTCTTCCTTTCACTTCAGACATACTTATCGGATCTTTCTTCCCATTCTCTGAAGCAGTGACTCTGCTGAATGTATTGAGACACTGCGTCTGGCTTCTGTTGTTTAGGAAAAACTCTCAGCCTAATTTTCTTTCTATTGTAGGTAAACTTGTTTTGATCTCCAAAGACATTGGAAATGCTTCTAAAACATTTTCTTTTTCATCGTTCTCCACTTTTGTTTATAATATATTTAGTAAGCATGTTATTTGTCATTTTTGATGTATTGATCTTATTGGATTTGGGGTTCATCTTTTCAGTAACGCCAACAGCTGTTCGGCTGTTGCTCTTTTAAATGGTGTCTCACCCACTTTCTCTGTGTACTCATCTTTGTTAACTCAAATTAGCTATGTGTTTACATTCTACTGCCTTGTAACCCCCTCTCCATAGTTGTGTCTTTCATTGTTTTATCGCCACATGCTGCATTTTGAGTTATTTTCTTTGGATCATCTTCTATTCTCTGATGGCTTTTCACCTGTTTCTAATCCTCCTCACTGAAA
>PVIC010030181.1:0-22073 GCA_004025085.1 Thryonomys swinderianus
ATGAGCCCCCCACCCAGCATTGTTGTGTGTGGTTATGGGGATTGAACCCAGGGACCTTGTGCTTTCTAGGCAGGTGCCGGAACCACTGAGCTAAATGTCTGGCCCTATCCTAGATTTTTATATATGGTTTGAGGTAGTGATGAAGGCTCATCTTTTTCCATATCTGGTTAACTCAGAAACTGTCCCTTGGAAACTGTCCTTTATGTGTTGCTTTGCAGTGCTACTTCTTTGTGTCTCTAATGTCCGTCTTTGTGTTGCTCTGTTTATGTACTCCATTGTCTCATCTTTTTTTTCTTCTTGTTATCAATACTTTGCAGTTTTGTTACTGTGTTTTCTTTTTGCAACGCTAGGGATTGAATCTAGGGCCTCACACATGCCAGGCAAGTGCTTTTACTCTTGAGTTATATCCTTAGCCTAATAATTTTTTTTTTTTTTTTTGGTACTGGGGATTGAACTTGGGCCCTGTGCTTCCATGTTAGGCACAATATCACCTGAGCTAAATCCTCAGCCCTTGGTGTTTTTTTGTTTTGTTTTCTTTTTGAGAGGATCTCATTATGTAGTTCAGTTTGGCCTTGAATTCACTGTGTAGTTGAGACTGATCTCCCAAACTCACAACAATCTTGCCTAGCCTCCCTTGTCCTGGGATTATAGGTGTGTACTACCATGCATGGCAATAACATGTTTAGATAACCATTAATAGGAGTTTCTTATTCCTTAACATTGTGCTGGATATTCTTAGCCCTTTGCATTCCTATGTAAGTTTTGGAACCATTTTATCAGTCTTCCTCACCAAAATAAAAAACCCTAATTGGGCCAGGGATTTAGCTCAGTGGCACCATGTCTACCTTGCAAGCAATAGGGTCTGAGTTTGATCCCCTGTACTGCCAAAACTTCAAAGGACAAAAAAACTCTAGTTGGATTCCTATTCCTTCATTTCCCCAACCTCAAATGCTGGAGCTATAAACCAGGTCCTTGTGCATTCTAGGAAAGAGCTCTACCACTGAGCCACCTCCCTAGCTTTAATTGGATTTTGATTGATATAAATAAAATCTATATATCAATTTTGAACGATCTAGCTTTGTTTTTTGACCAGGTTTGTGTAGTCCAAATTAGCTGTGAAGCCTCACAACTATCCTGCCTCAGCCTCTTAAGAGCTGGGATTAAAGGCATGCACTGCCACCTGGTTTAGATCTAGCTTTTTTTTTTTGAGACAGGGTCTTGCTTTGTAGTTCAGAATGGCCCTGAGCTCACTATGTAGTCCAGACAAGCCTGAAACTCAGCAGTCCTCCTGCCTCTGCCTCCCGAGTGCTGGGTTTACAGGTGTGAGCCACCACACCTGGCTAGATCTAGCATTTTTATAATACAGAATCTTCCATTCTAGTGATATGACCCTCCATTTATTTGTTCAGGTCATATTAAAATTCTTGCATCTTTTATGGCTTTTTATAGAGAAATACTTATCTTTGAGGTTTACTTCTAGGTATATAATCTTTTCAGTGTAATTATATGCTTTCTATGCTTTAATTACTTGTTGCTAATAAGTAGAAATTTTTTTTTTTGCAGTACTGGGGATTGAACTCAGGCCCTTGTGCATCCAAGGTTGGCGTGGTACCACTTGAGCTAAATCCCTAGCCCCATAAATAGAATTTTTTATATATTGACTGAATATGGACTGATAGTCTTTGTATCTGGAGACCTGCTAAATTAATTGCTCTGTAGATTCTTGTGGATTTTCTACACGTAGCGTGCTGTCTTCCACTAATGACAATTTGTATCTTTCATTCTAATTCTTAGTTCTTCCTTTCTGTTTTATATATCACTTACAGCATTTATTACAGTGGTGAATAGAAATGGTGAAAGCCAGGAGTGATGGCACTTATAATCCCAGCACTTGAGAGAGGCAGGAGGATTAGGAGTTTGAGGCTAGCCTGGACCACATAGTGAGCTCAAGGCCAGCCTAAACTACATAGCAAGACCCTGTCTCAAAAAATGGTGACAATAGATTTCATTCCTGATCTTTGGAAAATAGAAACTTACTATTTAACCATTCCATATTACTACTTCACTAAATGTAAAATGCTTGCTTTTGATTTACTTATTTATTTCCAATACTGGGGATGGAACTCTGAACCTTTGTGCTTGCCAGGCAGACTTGGTGCCACTGAGCTATGTCTCTGGCCCAACTTCAGATTGGTTTTCTAGGGTCTGTTTTTCTAAAATTATGAATAGGTGTTGAATAATTTTTAATCGAATTTGTTAATTCACATTGTAAAATTAACCATTTTAAATAGTATAATTCAGTGATACTTATTTCATGTACATTGTTACACAAACCCCCCCATCTAGTTGTAAGACATCATCTTCCAAAACTTTCCATTAAGCAGTCATCTATTACTCTTCTTATTTCTGAATCTTAGTACTGACCAATCTCTTTGTCCAATTTGCCTGATTGGGACTAAAGATTTGGCTCAGTGGTTCTGGCATCTGCTTCATAGGCTCAAAGTCCCAAGTTTGATCCCCAAGTACAAAACACACACACAATTTGCCTGTTTGTCTATTTCAAGTAAACAGAGCCATATAATATGTAATCTTTTGTATTTGGCTTATTTTTCCTAGCATAAGCTTTTCAAAAGTTCATCTACTTTGTAATGTATATCAGTGCTTAATTGTATTAATGTATATTACTTCATCTCTTAGAAATAATATACAATTAAACATAAAGAAAAACTCTAGGGCCCAGGGATTTAGCTCAGTGGTTCCAGTGTCTGCCTCACAAGTGCATGGTCCCAAGTTCGATCCCAATACCACAATTCTTGTAATCTTAGCAATCAGCACCACACATCACAATGCCAGGCGTGGTGGTTCACACCTGTAATCCCAGCACTCAGGAGGCAGAGACAGGAGGATTGCTGAGTTCAAGGCTTGCCTGGGCTACATAGTGAGCTCAGGGCCAGAACTACTAAGTGAGACCTTGTCTCCAAAAAATAAATAAATAAATAAATAACCCCCCCCCCCCCAAAGGGCTGGAGATTTAGCTCAGTGGTTCCAGCACCTGGCTCGCAAGCACAAGGTCTTGAGTTTGATCCCGGTAACCACATACAATGCTGGGCGTTGTGACTCACGCCCACCAGCAATCAATACCACATACCACAGTGCCAGGCGTGGTGGATTAGGCCTGTAATCCCAGCAATTGGGAGGCAGAGACAGGAGGATTGCTGAGTTCAAGGTTTGCCTTGGCTATATAGTGAGCTCAGGGCCAGCCTGAACTACAAAGGGAGACCCTGACTCAAAAAAAAAAAAACCACTAAAACTTAAATTAATAAAACTAAGCTGTGCATGGTGGCACATGCATGTAATCTCAACAGTTAGGCTGAGGCAGGAAGATTGCAAGTTTGGACCCAGCGTGTACAATTTAGCAAGAACCTATCTCGAAATGAAACATAAAAAAGGATGGGGCTGGGTGTGGTGGCTCACGCCTGTAATCCCAGCACTCAGGAGGCAGAGACAGGAGGATTGCTGAGTTCGAAGCTTGCCTAGGCTACATAGTGAGCTCAGAGCCAGCCTGAACTACAAAGCGAGACCCTGTCTCGAAAAAAAAAAAAAAAAAAGGATGGGGAGTGGCTTAGTGCAAAGACCCTGGGTTCAATCCCTCAGTACTGGATTAAAGTACTAGTGTGACAATTCTTGTCTTATATTTAGTGTAAATTAATTATATACATCTCACTGTTTAGCCTAAAAGTATTGTTATTTCTCTCATTTGTTATATAGAAATGGCTATATTTTGTTTAGCTTTGTTGTTTTAGGCAAGAAGTTTAATTTGGGACAATGGTAGTCTGTGATTAATAGTACTAGGAAAGGAATTTATTTCCCATGCTCTAATTTTTCCTTTACTTCTCTGTTAAGGGACTGCCCAGGAGTTCAAGAAGCATTTTGAGTTACCAATTTTGAAGAGTCGAGATGCAGCTGCCAGTGAGGCAGATCGACAGCTAGGGGAGGCGCGACTGCAGGAGCTCATCAGCATTGTGAACAGGTAATGGCCCCTGGCTATGTAAGGCAGCACTTTGTGGAGCTTTGTCTAGAGGACTGGGGTTCTAAGGAGGGAGTAAATTCTTCTCCTTGGCTGTGACTATTGAATGCATGAATCTTGCAGAACTAGTATTTGCTTTTATTCTGATCTAGACCCTCTGGTCTGGTTTTGATTTGCTTGTAATCCTTCTAAGGTAGCTGGGCTTCTTGAGCAAAATACCCCTAGAGTATTGTTAGTATTTCAGAAGCTTTCTGTCAATTGGTCTTAGACCTTAAAGCACCATTTTTCCCTTCTTAGATTCCATAATTCTGTGACAGGTAAGGGTAAATCTCAAGGATAAATGTAATTCCCGGATTAAAAGGACTTATTTTAACATGGAGGTCACATAACTAGGGACAGGTGCATCCTGGATTCTTCCATTATAGGTGTGCACACTTGATGGGTTACATTCTAGAGTCTAGAGTCTTCCTGTCCTTCCCAACTGCCTGGCTGTCTCCCAGAAGGTAAAGGCTTAATCTGATTGAGCCTGGGGGCCATGTGGGAGCAGGTGCAGTGATACCCCAGTTCATTAACTTAATTTTTTTTTTTTTCGGTCCTGAGTATCACACTTGGGTCCTTGTGTTTTTAGGTAGGCATGGAACCACTTGAACTAAATTCTTGGCCCCATGAATTTAATTCTTTTCCAAGATTTTGGTTGCAAACAGAATTGGACAAGAATTGAATCTAATGGTTAGGTTCAGTGTTGATCTTATGGGGAGATTTGATTTGATTCTCATCCAGTTTTGTTTTGTTACCAGAATCGTGGAAAGAATTATATTTGTGAATCAAGGTACCACAGTATTTGGGGAAACGCAAGGAGAAACTTTCCGAAGGGTTTGGTGCTTTGCGTTTGACAGAACTGCAGAATTAATGGGAGACTTCAATCTTTTGAAGAGTAGCCAATCTGTCAAAGGGAAAAGAGATACCACTGAATGCTAGACTACCTGGAAGGTTTCGGTTCCCATGACTGCGACCCTTTGCCATAGATATATATTTAGCTTGTGATACTGAATAGTATAAAAGAGAGCCAGTCTTGGTCATTTGAGTGGTCCCTGTAGTAGGTAGCATGGTAGTTTTGCCACCCCTTGCCTTTTTATCCTGTTTTTCTCTAGGTGTCTGATACGGAGGACATCTGATATCCTTTCTAAATATCTGCCTGTGAAGATTGAGCAGGTGGTTTGTTGCAGGTACTGAATGGAAGGGTGTGCAATATCTCAGCATGTCCTTAGATGGCAGAAACGTGGTTTAGCTTTTCCTACTGACCTGCTGCCTTTTTTTAGACTAACACCCCTTCAGACTGAGTTATACAAGAGATTTCTGAGACAAGCCAAGCCAGCAGAAGAATTGCGTGAAGGCAAGATGAGTGTGTCTTCCCTTTCCTCCATCACGTCACTAAAGAAGCTTTGTAATCGTGAGTTGAGCCCATGCCCTGGTGTTCTCTGTGTTAGTAAGCAGCTCTTATAGGTGGTCTGGTATCCTTTACTGAAATTTGTCCAGAGACTATGGAGGCCACATGTGATTCCAATCCTTCCTGTAGTTTGCACCCTGCACTGTGATTCTGTAAACTAGACCATTTTTGTGCTGGGGAATCAAGCCCAGGGCCTCACTTAGGCTAGACAAGTGCTTCACTACTGAGCTGCGTCCCCAGCCCTGAATGGAACTCTTTGCTTTGGGAAATTTTGCTTATCCTCTTCCCAGCCCATGCTTGATGTTTGTGGTGTACAGGACCATGTTTTTTTTTTTGAGACAGGGTCTCGCTTTGTAGTTCAGGCTGTCTCTGAGCTCACTATGTAACCCAGGAAAGCCTCGAACTCAGCAATCCTCCTGTCTCTGCCTCCCGAGTGCTGGGATTACAGGCGTGAGCCACCACGCCCGGCCAGGACCATGTTTGAATGCTTACACACATAGGTACTTACATAAAATATTAGCCCATAGGAAAAATAACAAACCTGCCTCTGCTATAGCGGGTGCCTTTGTTGGGAGAACACACAGGTAGTGAGATTGTCCATCCATGATTCCACACTGCACCCTGATGCCACCTATACCCTGTTGAAACTTGGAAAGCTAGAACTGGAGTCTGTTGCTAAGGAAAGCCTTCTGGCCCAGACATCTGGAGGGCTTTCTGATTAGTACTGAAATGGGAACTTCAGAGAGCAAAGTTGCTGGCCTTTTCGTGTGATTTGTTTGGTTTTTCAGATCCAGCTCTAATTTATGACAAGTGTGTAGAAGAGGAGGATGGCTTTGAGGGTGCTTTGGACACCTTTCCCCCTGGTTATAGTTCTAAAGCTCTAGAGCCACAACTGTCAGGTGAGCTTTTTCCACCAGGGATGGGCTACTCTAGGAGAAAGGGGTGGAAAGAGGGTAGGAAGTTATTTTCATGCTATAGCTGTCTTAAGGAAGGATATCAAGAGTTACATCCATGGGCCACTGGAATAGCCAGTTGGGGACTGACGGTTGCTGTTCTTCTCAGGTAAGATGCTGGTCCTCGATTATATTCTGGCGGTGACCCGAAGTCGCAGTAGTGACAAAGTAGTGCTGGTGTCCAATTACACCCAGACTTTGGATCTTTTTGAGAAGCTCTGCCGAGCACGAAGGTAGGGAAGAGCCTAACCTGGCCAGCAGAGATCTGTCTCCTCTAGTGCCTCTCTAGGAAGATTAGGTATTCTAACTTAGGGGCCAAGATGTGAGTACATGGACTTACCTGGAGAGGTCTCTTTACTTCTGTCTACGATGGTCCTAACTGTCTCCAAGGAGGGTATCCACTGGTCCCGCAGGTACTCTCCCCTTCTCCTCAGGATGGAATCCTAGTCCCTCACTCCCTTTGGGAAGGGCTCAGGCTTTGTAGGAGCCTCAAGCTTGATTAGTCTTGTTTCTTCAGTAGCATAGCTTCAGGGGTTCTGCTTTCTTCTTGAGCACTGATCTTTGCTCTCCCCTTCAGGTATTTGTATGTCCGCCTGGATGGCACAATGTCCATTAAGAAGCGAGCCAAGGTTGTGGAGCGTTTCAATAGCCCATCGGTAAATGTGCAGCCTTTGTCCCTACCCAGCAATACAGTAACATCAGGATTAGGCCGGTAGAGAAGCTGTAAGAAGGCTCTGCTTTTTTATTGTTTGTTTATTTGGGACAGATGTGACTGTTGGGTTGAAAATTGATTATTTATTTATTTATTTATTTTGACACAGTGTCTTGCTTTGTAGTTCAGGCTGGCCCTCAGCTCACTATGTAGCCCAGGCAAGCCTCGAACCCAGCAATCCTGCTGTCTCTGCCTCCCGAGTGCTGGGATGACAGTTGTGAGCCACCATGCCCGGCACTGTGGTATGTGGTATTGATGGCTGGTGGGCGTGAGTCTCCCCGCCCAGCATTGTATGTGGTTACTGGGATCGAACTCAGGGCCTTGCGCTTGCAAGGCAGGTGCCGGAACCACTGAATTAAATCTCTGGCCCTGAAAATTGATTTTGTAGGTTGGGAAATAGGCTGGTAGGCAAAGCAGGTACCTTTACAATTGGCCTGGATATGAAAACAGAAGCATGAGATAGGAGTTAGCTGTGCTGAGCAGTCTCACAGTTTTGGTTATAGGAGATTCTCTTTCCTGATTATTTTCTTTCTAGAGCCCTGATTTTGTCTTCATGCTGAGCAGCAAAGCTGGGGGTTGTGGCCTCAATCTTATCGGTGCCAACCGGCTGGTCATGTTTGACCCTGATTGGAACCCAGCAAATGATGAACAAGCCATGGCTCGGGTTTGGCGTGATGGTCAAAGGAAGACCTGCTATATCTATCGTCTGCTGTCTGTAAGAATGGTGATAGTGGTTAGACTTGGGGAGGGGCATGGAACAAGACCTTCAGGGCCATCTTTTCTTTTTTCCTTTGTGCTTTTGGGGATCAAACACTGGGCCTTGTGCATGGTAAGTACCACACTACTCAGCTACATTCCCAGCCCTGTTAAGACCTTGTTGAATTGTTTCTTAGTTGCTTTGATGCCTCTGCTTCTTTCAGTAGCAGTCTTTTGGGTTTAGGCTTGAGCCCTTTATTCTTTCTCCTTTTTACCTGGTTCCTCCAAATACTTCTTACTGTGCTGTCTAAATATTTGTTAAATATATTCTTTTTCAAGGTACTTGTTTCTTTATACCCAATTTCTGCTGCATCCCTGGTTTTGTAATCTCCTACTTGGTGTTCTATGGGGCCAAAGACCAATAACAGTATTTTGAGCCATCACCAGGTTAGCCTCACACTCATGGCAGTCCTCTAGCCTCTAATTCTCAAGTGCTGGGATTACAGGCATAAGCCACCACACCAGACTTTCATGCACTTTTTTTAGACTGGTCTGTACCTTATTCATCCAACAACCGCTATAAGCCTTCACCTCTTCCCTCAAGTTTCCTCCCTAACCTTGGCTCTTCTTTTTTGTCTTCTAAGAGAAAACATGGGCTACTTGGTATGAATTCTAAGTTCCTTCCTCTCTCCTGTAAGTCTCTATGCCTAATTTCTGAGGATATCCTTCCTTTCTGAGGTCCATTCTTTTTTTTTTTGAGACAGGGTCTCACTTTGTAGTTCAGGCTGGCCCTGAGCTCACTTTGTAGCCCAGGCAAGCCTCGAACTCAGCAATCCTGCCTCTGCCTCCCGAGTGCTGGGATTACAGGCGTGAGCCACCCATGCCCCGCACTGTGGTATGCGCACTGTGGTATGCGGTATTGATTGCTGGTGAGCGTGAGTCTCCATACCCAGCATTGTATGTGGTTTCCGGGGATCGAACTCAGGACCTTGCGCTTGCGAGGCAGGCGCCGGAACCACTGAGCTAACCCTCCAGCCAGGGTCTCGCTTTGTAGTTCAGGCTGGCCCTGAGCTCACTATGTAGCCCAGGGAAGCCTCGAACTCAGTGATCCTCTTGTCTTTGCCTCCCCAGTGCTGGGATTACAGGCGTGAGCCACCACGCCCAAAACTGTGGTATGTGGTATTGATTGCTGGTGGGCGTGACTTACCACGCCCAGCATTGTATGTGGTACCAGGGGATCAAACTCAGGACCTGGCACTTGCAACACAGGCACAGGTGGCAGGACCACTGAGATAAATCTCTGGCCCTCTGAGGCCCATTCTTTTTTTTTTTGTGGTACTGAGGGATCAAACTCGGGACCTTGTGTGTCCAAGTTCGGCATGGTACCACCTGAGCTAAATCCCCAGCCCTGAGGTCCATTCTTTTACCTCTGTTCTAAGCCCTAGTATAAGCATATCCTACTTTGCCTCACTTCGACTTCATTTCTTAGAAGCACTGTATGCATTCCCCTTCTGGATTCCATCATTTAATGGCACCATTATTCATCTAATCCAAGCCTGGAAATCATCCTACTAAACTATTTTTTGCCTCTTAACCAGATTCCAACTATTTGTCACTGATTTTATCTTCTTGAAATTCCTGTAATATAAAATAAACCCTCCTCTCCAGCACTGGGAAAGGTTATAGTCAGTTCTCACTTGGAGTTTCTTTTTTTCTCAGTACTAGAGATCAAACTCAGGATCTTGCACTCGTCAAGCAGTTGTAACACTGCAGTTATATCCCTGGCCCTCACTTGGATATTAAGGAGCTTCCTAATTCTTTTATGTCATTTTTTTTGTTTGTTTGTTTGTTTTTTTGCTTGCTTTTTGGAGACAGGGTCTCGCTTTGTAAACTCAGCAATCCTCCTGTCTCTGCCCCCCGAGTGCTGGGATTACAGGCGTGAGCCACCACGCCCAGCATTATATGTGGTAACCGGGGATCGAACTCAGGTCCTTACGCTTGCGAGGCAGGCGCCGGAGCCACTGAGCTAACCTCCGGCCCTGTCATTTTTTTTTCTAGTATTCAGTGACCTTGTATGTTAACCCAGTCTTTACATATTACTTACAAAATAAGCTCTCAAAAAATTACGTATTTTGCTCTTAATTGCTTCAAAGACAAGGTCCTTTTGCCTGAGGTTCTCCAGTGTGGGCCCCTCTTTCCCAGTCTTTCTCCACTATGCTCTGTCCTGTATTCAGCCTCAGCACACCCTCTACTGCCCTCTCTGATTGACTGATTGATTGAGACAGTCTGTCAAGCTGGCTTGAACTCCTAGGTCCAGATGACCTTCTGGGCTCAGCCTCCAAAACTAAGAACTTTTCACCATCTTTTAACAGGCCCATTTTATTCCTTTGCTTTTATGTTGGTAATACTTTTGCTCTTTTCCCATGCAAACTATTATTTTTCAAGATTCAGCTTAAGGATACTCTACTTTTACCCTTTTTAACATATGCTACCATCCCTCCTGTAGGCCCTGTACAGATATTTTATTGAACAGGACTAGAGATTTAGCTCAGTGGTACCACACCTACTTTGCAAGCACAAGGGCCCGAGTTTGATTCCCCAGTGCTGCTCCCCCAAGATAACTTTATTGTATAAATTTGTTTATATGTCTGTCCTTCCCATTAGTTAACAATTGGAATCATACCTGATTATTTTTTGCTAGAACAGAGGCTGGCATAGACTGGCTATCTAAATGATTACTGAATTAATGAGAGTTAGGCTTAATGTGGAGGTCTGAAGCCACTACAAGCAACCTCAGTTCACCCTAAAGGAATCTGCCAGGCCCTGAGATCCTTGATGGTGCAGAAAATATATATCCTGGGTAGGTGAACATGGATGAGTCACATTCCTAAGAGGTAGACTTGGGAAATGAGATTCAGCTGAGTCCTCCAATATTTGTACTTTTCATTCCATTTCTCCTTCAGTGGCCATAGTTTTAACCCATGGGTTTCTATACTCCCTCCCTGTGGGGATTATGGAGCCCTACATCCCTCAACCCTGTTCCATCAGGCAGGAACCATTGAGGAGAAGATCTTCCAGCGGCAAAGCCACAAGAAGGCGCTGAGTAGCTGTGTGGTAGATGAGGAGCAGGATGTAGAGCGGCACTTCTCTCTGGGTGAGCTGAAGGAGCTCTTCACCCTGGATGAGAACAGCCTTAGTGATACACACGACAGGTGGGTGGCGTGCCTTTGCCATTACCTGCGAGCAACCTGCACAGCATAGGAATGAGATGTGTAATGACCTCAGCTCTGTCCTCATCCAGGCTGCAGTGCCACCGATGTGTCAACAGCCGACAGGTCCGGCCACCCCCTGATGGTTCTGACTGCACTTCAGATCTGGCTCAGTGGAACCACAGCACTGATAAACGTGGTCTGCAGGATGAGGTACTCCAAGCTGCCTGGGACGCTGCCTGCACAGCCATCACCTTCGTCTTCCACCAGCGTTCCCATGAAGAGCAGCGGGGGCTTCCCTGATAACCAGCTTATCTAGGTGTAGCTATTAGAGGAAGGGTACAGGGAAAGTGGCTCCCTGCCCCACCATACCCTGCTGAATTTTGTTCTCTGGGAGAAAATCATCAAGAAGGGCTGCATGATGTTTGCCCAAAATTTATTTTATAAGAAAAAATTTTTTTTGGTTAAAAAAAAGAAAGGAATAAAGGTATGAAAGGGACTGAGGCCTGGGAGCAGTGTGGTAAGCCCAGGAGGGAAGAGGGCTGGTAGTGAGCACTCCTATACTTCTCTAAAGTCTGGGAACCTGCTTGAGGAAGGAAGGCAAGAACCCTTGGGCAAGGGGAGGGAACTGTCCTCAGTGACAGTAAGACCACTATAGCTTCCTAGCCCAGGGTTCTCAGAGTACTGAGTAAGGGCCCAAAGGCTCTAAACCCAGCAGTGGGAATGCTTTAGCCGGTGTACATGAAGGCTTCCAGGACCTCAGTGCAAGAGAAGATGAAAAAGGAGAAAAAAGGTGACAGAAAGACAGAAATGATGTGGGGATTCTGGGCAGCCCATGCCTCAGCCACTGTAGCTCAACATGGACCTGTGAGGTATGGGCCCCATTACATGGTGCTGACGTAATCTGCAAAGGCCTGGGATGAGTCCCATGAGTCGCTAACCACATGGCAGGTGGCCCGGAGTCGCCGGATAGCTTCCCTGGCTGTGACTGCATCCTGGTCCAGCCAGTTCTGGAAGAGGCGCAAGTGACCAAAGGCTCCACGGCCCCAGCGCTCCAGCCGCTTGGCAAACTCCAAAAGCCCATCTGGCTTGATGCAGTTGGAACTGGAAGAGATGAGATGGATTAGATATCCAGGAGGCAACTAATCCCTGGTCTGTAGATCTGTGGTCCCATCCCCTTAATGTACCTGATGTCCAGCTGACAGAGAGAAGAGGAGGAATCCTCTGAGAAAACATCTGCCAGAGCAAGCAGGCCAGCATTTCCTGGAGATGGGAAA
Source organism: Thryonomys swinderianus (assembly GCA_004025085.1). NCBI lineage: Eukaryota > Metazoa > Chordata > Mammalia > Rodentia > Thryonomyidae > Thryonomys > Thryonomys swinderianus. The sequence goes on from PVIC010030181.1 coordinate 12,322, forward strand.
AGTGCCCATTACCTCTACCCAAGCATAGAGGGGATGGGGATTTAGCTCAGGATCACCACACCTGCCTTACAAGTGCAATGTCCTGAGTTTGACCCCCTGGTCCCAAGAAAACTGAAAAACAAAACAAAAAGGGCCAGGGATTTAGCTCAGTTTTGCAATGCCTGGCTTGCAAGCAAGCACAAGGGTATGAGTTCAATCCCCAGTACTGTGGGGAAGGGAAGCATAGAAAACAAGTGTATCCTAATCTAACTCTGGGTGAAGAGAAGCCCCAGTACACAAATAATCTACATTCTAATCCCCATTTTCCCAGTGGAGATGCCTGTGCCTCTACCCAGGGAGTTTCTCGGTCAAAGGCCTGGCTTCTCCCCCATCTCCCCTCCCTGGGTCCAGCTCCCACCCAGGCGGTTCCCAGGAAGCCGAAGGCCTTTCAGTGTGGAGTTGCCCTTCATAGCAGCAACCATCTCAGGCAGAAATTGGGCTGGGCGCTTCTCAAACAGACGGCAGAAGGAGAAGGTAATCTCTGTCAAGAAAAATGAAGAGCAGATTTAGATGGCTGCATTAGGACTAGTGCCGCCCTTCCTGCCCCAGATGGCCCTAGCAAGGTATGAACTTTTTAGAGAGACCCAGAAAGAAGGAAACTTGCCAAGAATTTAAGCAAGGCTGGGACTAAATCAGGGTTCAAACATAAGACTGGGACAAAGCGTTATTAGAATGGGGTCTCTGCATGGACAGCCCTCCACTCACATCCTTTCCCTCTATCCATTGACCATTCTATGCAGCAATGGGGCTAGATAAGTCCATGGCACAATGTATTTGTATCTCCACTACTACTTCTGCCAGCCCATGAAAGGTAAGAAATAATGTGGGGCAAAGTACTCTAAAAGTGAGTAATTTTCCATGTTTTTGAGCTTAGTTACAGACTGTTAGAAGGAAAGTCATATAGATTTTATCTTTTTATAGCTGAGGAAACATGTTGAAAAAGGAACAGTGAGAGAACTTACTCAGTGAGCAACAGAGCCACAGTGAAGACCTGGGAATGCCCAGTCTAGGAATTTACCTTGAAGAGTCAGATTCTGTAGCAAAAAGAGCACCTCGCTCTGACAGTCAGCCAGATTCATGTCATGGAAGCTCAGCCTCTTCAGGGCTAAGTTGTACTCTGGATAGGAGGAAAAGATCATAGGCCTTAGCTTTGCCAGAGAACACTGCTAGGTCCCCACCTACCCTCCTTCACCATTCTAGCAGGATCCTACCTTTGAGTGTCTGCAACACAAGTCCAAAATCTTGGGGAGAGGCAAAGGTGGCGCTATCCAGGGACAGCTGCTGTAGAGAACCTGAAGCCTTCAGAACAGAACAGAGCAGCGGGGCTGGCTGGGCTCCTCGTGGAAATCCCATCTCCAACTGCTCAAGACAGTTTTCTGGGTATGACAGGGAGAGAAGATTCCAGCTGGCTATCTACCTCATGTCCATTAGCAAGTCCCAGTGTTGGCTTTAAGGGATAAGCTAAAAATAGCTTATTCATCCATTTGTCAGTCACTGCTTGATTCTGGGAATAGAGCACTAAATGCGAGTTTTGGTCCTTGTCCTCATAGAGCTTTTAGTCCAGGAAGACTAAATCACTCAGTGTATGTGCATATGGTAGGGTAGGAGCCAAAGAGAAACTAAGGGAGCTAGTTTGATCTAGGTTCAGATGGCTTTCTGGAAGCTAAACTGCCATGGTCACCCTCCTGGGCTTATAGAGGTCTAGGCTTTATCCAGCCTAAGGTTATTGTAAAGAACAGTGGCCTCTAAAGGGGGAACAGATACCAGATGAGCCAGAAATGAGTCAGAGGTGGATCCCAAGTGGAGATCTTTCCACACTAGTGCACCTCCACATTTGTGTAGGTATGTGTGTGTGTACACATAGTGCTTCACCTGGTATCTCTTCATCTCCAATTATGTGGCTGGGGGCTGCAGCATTCCCTGGTGCAGCAGGGTTGTCCCGCTGGCTTGGGTGATCAACACGAATAGAGAGAATGCGTAGAAGGGGCAGGGCTCGAACGATGGCACGTGTCAACTCCAGGATGGGGAGCGGTGAGAACAGGTCACTGAGATGCAGGGCACGGAGTCGGCATCCAGCCTGGCCTGACAAGGCCCTCAGGCTATCCAACAGGCGGAAGATATTAGAGCCCAGGCCTATGGCAGTAAAGATTAAATCAGTCATCAGTAGGAGTAATGTTCAGAGACAATTTCAAATATTTCTATTGATTATTCTCAAAAACTTCTTGAGCTTTGGATCAGTTCTTTTTCTTTTTTTTTTTTTTTTGAGACAGGGTCTTGCTTTGTAGTTCAGGCTGGCCCTGAGCTCACTCTATAGCCCAGGCAAGCCTCGAACTCAGCCATCCTCCTGTCTCTGCTTCCCGAGTGCTGGAATTACAGGCGCAAGCCACCACGTCCAGCACTGTAGTATGTGGTATTGATGGCTGGTGGGTGTGAGTCACCACGCCCAGCATTGTATGTGGTTACCTGATCAAACTCAGGGCTTTGCGCTTGCGAGGCAGGTGCTGGAACCACTGAGCTAAATCTCCGGCCCTGGATCAAAATTTTTAAACATTTCTGTAGATAACTCATCTGTATCTTGCTTTTTTCTCACGGAACCAGCACACTGTGATACAGCCTACTGTATTAGGTTGTGCCCTCAAGAAGAATCAGGGCACTCTCAAAATTAAAAGATGTGGTGGCACTGTATGTGGCCATTAGGAGGAAGACAGGCTCCGGGGCACCACAGGCTTGAAGACCTCTTGAGTTCTGTGTAGTGTTCTGAAAAAGCTGAGTTCTACAAGGATCACAAGTTTGAAACCAGCCTAGGCAACTCATTGAGATCCTGGCTCAAAAAATAAAACCACTTGGGAGGCAGAGACAGGAGGATTGCTGAGTTCGTGGCGGCTTGCCTGGGCACCATAGTGAGCTCAGGGCCAGCCTGAACTACAAAGCAAGACCCTGTCTCAAAAAGCAAAAAAATAAATAAATAAATAAAACCAGTGCTGGAGATTCAGCTCAGTGGTTCTGGTGCCTGCCTAGTAAGCTCAAGGTCCCTGGTCCAATCCCTGGTAACCAGATAGAACATTACTTACTGGGCATGGTGACTCACACCCACCAGCAATTGGTACCATATACCACAATGCTGGGCGTGGTGGCTAATGCCAATAATCCCAGGATTTAGAAAGCAGAGGCAGGAGGATTTTTTTTTTTTTTGCTGTACTGGGGATCAAACTTGGGCCCTTGTGTGTCCAAGGTTGGTGTGATACCACTTGAGCTAAATCCCTAGCCTGTAAAGGCAAGAGGATTACTGCTGTTCAAGCGTTGCCTGGGTAACATAGTGAGCTCAGGGCCAGCCTAGACTACAAAGCAAGACTGTCTCAAAAAAAAAAAAAAGGCATGGTGGTACATGCCTATAATCCCAGTACTTGGGAGGCTAAGACAGAGTACTACAGTGAACTGGAGGGTAGCCTGGGCTATATAATTAAACCTTGTAAACCAAAAGAAAAAAAGTATGGCTCTGTGGTAGAACACTCCTGGGTTGTATCCCCAGGACTGAAGGAAGGAATTTTTCTGCTTTTGTGTTTTGAGTCTGGCTATGTAGTTCAGACTGCTCCTGAACTATGTAGCCCAGGCTGACCTTAAAGTTGCTTGCAATGATCTTCCTGCCTTTGCCTCCTGAGTGCTGGGATTGCTGGCACATGCCACCACATCTGGCCTAAGGTATGCTAATTAATGTCACAGGCAAATAGTATCTTGGAATCTCCTGAGCATCTGTTCATTTATTCAACTAGTTTACTGAGCACCCACCAGATAGGGATTTTTTGCTAAATACTAGTGAGCAACACATATTCTTCTTGCCTATATTATCTGATAAAAACATGGTAAGAAGTAGACAGGCAAGAAGTACAAAAGATAAGTTCCTAACATCTAGCATGACGTATCAATAAAGGCTTCCCAGCTGTCCTAGAGTATAAATAACTAGCAGAGGAAATGACATATAGAGGCCTGGAGGAAGAGTGGCAACTTTTAAAAGTTGAAAAGTATTATGGTCATTGTGTAAAGTTTAAGAAGGGAAGTATTTAACATACAACTACAGTATAGAGGTAAGCACAAGGGAGCATATGAATTGACTGGATGACATGGTCAGATCTGGGTATTTGAAAGAATACTTGTGTTGAACTGCTGACATAATGAACTGAGGTGAGGAGTATGGGTAACTTAAAGATGTGGATATGGTAGAGGAAATGGGTTTTAAAAAAATATAAAAATGCGACCTGATGGTTAACTAGATACAGAGACAGAATATTGGTTTCTTTGGGCAACTGATTCAACTGATGTTATTCAGAAAAAGGATCAGTTGACTGAAGGTGTGTCCACGCTGGACATGAGTTATGGGACTTGTAGGTTATGAAGGGGTCTGGTGTTGGAAACTTCCTTGGTATTTGGAGGTGGGCTTCTTGGAAGTAATTAGGATTCGATGAGGTCAAAAGGGTGAGAACCTGATGATGGCATTAGTTTATGAGAAGAGGGGGAGAGACATGAGGTGCATTGTTCTGTCTTATGTGGTACTTTCAATCATGTCAGGATGTGGCAAGGACACACTCGCTAGATGCTGGTATCGTACTCTTCAACTTCCTGGTCTTCAGAACTATGAGCTAAATAAGCTTCTGTTTCTAAATTACTTGGTCTTAGGTATTTTGTAATGACAACAGAAAACAGACTAAGATAGCAATCTTAGGGATGCATAATCTAAGAGTCACACGAGGCACTTCTCATAGGGAGGACTGGTCTCTAGTGGGCAGAGATTTTAGGATTTCAGGCAGGAGAAATCAGATTTAGGGATTCAATGGATAGTAGAGTGAGATACTGAGGGTGTAGATGTTGATTATAGTTTTCTTCTACCTAGGTCAGTGATTCTTAAACTAAGTGCATTTGAATTCTCTGGAAAGCATGATAAAATGCAAAGGGCTGTATATTCTTAGTTGGGTTGGGGTAGGACAGATGCATTTGCATTAAAAAAAAAAAAAAAAACAAACTAGAGTGATTCTAACTTTCATCAAAGTTCAAGAAATGGGGCCAGAGATTTAGCTCAGTGGTTCTAGCACCTGCCTTGCAAGAGCAAGGTCCTGAGTTCAAACCCCTGTGCCACATACCACAAGGCTGGGTGTGATGGCTCACGCCTATAATCCCAGCACTAGGGAGGCAGAGGCAGGAGCACTGCTGTGAATTCAAGGTCAACCTGGGTGACATTGTGAGCTCAGGGCCAGCCTGAACTACAAAGCAAAAACCTGTCTCAAAAAACTAAAAAAAAAAAGGGCCGGAGATTTAGCTCAGTGGTTCCAGTGCCTGCCTAGCAAGTGCAAGGACTCTGGTTCTATCCCGGTAATCACATGCAACAATACTGGGTGTGGTGACTCAAGCCCACCAATAATCAGTACCACAAACCACAATGCCGGGCATGGTAGCTCATGCTTGTAATCCAAGCACTCAGGAGGCAGAGGCTGGAGGACTGCTGAGTTTGAGGCTTGCCTGAGCTACATAGTGAGCTCAGGGCCAGCCTGTACTACAAAGTGAGATTCTGTCTCAAAAAAACAGACAAAAAACCCACAAAGAAAACCACAAAAAAATAAAGCTCAAGAAACTGATCTAAAGAGTTTGCTGATACATATTTAAAGAGAAGGGCTTCAGAGACACTATGGCATGATAGTAAATGCACCCAGCTGAATAAGTGCATGAGGAAGCTCAGTAGAAAGGTTTGAGATGTTGTAAGTGGGGAGTTTAGCATATTTGGTCACTGAAGCTACAGTAATGGGTGAAATCCAGAAAGGCTGGATAAAGTGAGGGAGTTCTAAGAAACTCTGAACCTAGAGGGATGCAAAGGCAGTGAATGATTGTGCACACCTGCAATCATAGCACTAGGAGGCTGAGGAGAGGATTGCTGAGTTTGAGACCAGCCTGGACTACATAACAAGACTCTCAAAAAAATAAAACAAGAAAGGAGATAATGTTCAAATAGGAAGGAAAAAAAGATTCTCAACAGTGGAAATTTCTCAGAAGATAATAGCAATGTATCTGTCATCAGCTTCATGTCTCAAGTAAAAATACACATATTTACACTGCATTTAGGACAAGGAAGCTAGAGCAAGCTGTGAGTGAATTAGATGACTATAAATGGGTTAAGGGATAGAGGAGATGATGCTGGTTGTCTTTGGTGAAGACCCGATTTGTTTTTTGTAGTCTGAAGATTGAACCCAGGACCTTCACACTGACCTGCATCCCTACTTCTTTACTTTTTTTTTTTTTTTTTTTTAGTGTGGTGATACATGCTTATAGTCTCAGCACTTGGGGGGCTGAGGCAAGAGGACCACTGCAAGTTCTAAGTTAACTTGAACTACATAAGGAATACAAGACTACCTTAAACTATATAGCAAGACTATCTCAGCTTCCCTTCCTCTTTTGAGACAGGGTCTTGCTCTATAGTTCAGGCTGGCCCTGAGCTTATTCTATATAGCCCAGGCAAGCCTTGAACTCATAGGAATCCTCCTGCCTCTGCTTCCCAAATGCTGGGATTACAGGCGTGAGCCACCATGCCCAGCACTGTGGTGTGTGGTACTGATTGCTGGTGGGTGTGAGCCACCATGCCTGGCATTGTGGTCTGTCGTTACCCAGTATCTGACCTTGCGCTTGCAAGGCAGGTGCTGGAACCACTGAGCCAAATCCCTGGCCTTCCAATTATTTTCTTGAGGCAAGGTTTCACTAAGTTGTCCAGGGTGAAATTAAACCTGTAGTACTTGTTTCAGCTTCCTAGAATGCTAGAATTATAGATAGCCATGCGCTATCATGCCTAACAGGGTTAAATGAATATATCAAGAATACTTAAAATATGCAGATGTACTTTGGAGTACATAAAAGTAATTACTAAGCCATTTGAGACACAAGCTTCCTTTGTTAACTGTAAGGTAGGATCTGGAGCATAAGTAATTAGCCTTCGATAAGATGATCTCCATTGTGAAAGAAAAAGGATGAATGCAAGAAGTGCTGAAGGAGTGATTAACAATAAGCTGAAGGAGTTTATATATAATGGCTTCTATTGTCCTTATGAAGTAGGAGGTGAAGTCATCTCCAAAAAAAAAAAGCTGGGCGTGGTGGCTCAGGCCTGTAATCCCTACATTCGGGAGGTAGAGATAGGATTGCTGAGTTTGAGGCTTGCCTAGGGTACATAATGAGCTCAGGCCAGCCTGAACTACAAAGCGAGACCCTGTCTCAAAAAAAAAAAAAAAAAGGGCAGGGTAGGAATGGGAGCTGATGGCTGATGTTGCAAATAGGGTTCTCATGAGGTTGGTGACCCTTAATGTACTGCAGGTACCATTTGCACAGCTGTGATTTTCTGTAGCAGTTCTTAGCAACTTAGGCAGATTGCTTGGGTTCACCATAGTTGAATTTTGCTAACTGGCCACAAGCAGTGGCAAAGAAAGGCCTGCCTGCCTTGCAAGTTGCTATTCTGATTTTCTTTCTTTTTTTTTTTTTTTTTGAGACAGGGTCTTGCTCTGTAGTTCAGGCTGGTCCTGAGCTCACTACGTAGCCCAGGCAAGCCTCGAACTCAGCAATCCTCCTGTCTCTGCCTCCTGAGTGCTGGGATTACAGGCGTGAGCTACCACGCCCGGCACACTATTCTGATTTTTTAAAAATGTCCCATACCTCCTCATCCTGACAGCTGTTTTGATGTGATAGTTTAGTGATGGTGAAACTTTTAGAGCTTTCAATGATACCAAGGAGCCCACTGTGGCACATATACCATATGTTTACCACTACTGATCTAGTGGGATTTAACCTCAACCCTGGCAGGATCTGCATATACAATACTGTCCCACTTACCCTTGAAGCGTCTCTCCTGTATCCTGCTGACTTAGTCACTGGCTCTAAGAAACCTTGTCTTATACCAATCTAGCCTACATAACTCAAGTTCCTCTTCTGACACTGATGACTGCTTTTTGTGAGCCTTTTGACCCGCCCTGTGGCATAGGACCACATCTTCAGCTTTCTGATCTTACTCCAGCTCCCCTCTTAGGTCTGAGCACTGCCCTCTTAGGTCTGAGCACTGTTGGGAAATCCAAGCCCAACCTTGCCCCTCCAGGGTGCTCACCATTGTAGGAGAGTGTGAGGCTCTCCAGAGACACCCAGGAGCTCAGCAGGTGACACAGTGTCAGAGCTGCCTCTGTGGAGAGGGGAACTGTAAATAGCTCCAAAGTGGAGATGCTGCGGAATCTTTGGGAAGCTTCCAGGGCTGGAAGCCCCAGGCAGCTGGGATCTGATCCATCCAAAGCTCCACAAGCTACTTCCCCGATCTCCATCTCTTCACCATCCTCCTTTTCACCAGCAACAATAAAAACAAAGTCATACAGGTCTTCAGACTCTGCACCAGATCCCTGATGGGCACGAGGACCCTTCTTCCCTGTAGCTCGTTTGAAACGCTTTAAGGGCTTGGGCTGTGGGGCTGAGTTAGCTGGAGCCCTTTTGGATGAGGATGTGGAAGAGGAGGCAGAGGCAGAAGAGGTGGCAGCCAGGGTAGAAGGTGGCCGCTTGGTACCGGAAGCCTCATAGGAAGTGGATGGAGGGTGCAGCCCTCTCTTAGGGTCTGTCCCGCTTGCTGCCAGGCTCTCCTGTGTGCTCCGGCGTGTTACTCGAGTGGCAGGCGCAGCTCTGGGCATCTGCTTGGTTTCACTCTTCCTCCGAGTGGTCATCAGGGCTGCAGCACAACGCTCAGCAGCATCCCGGCGAGGCCGGCGTGAGCCCAGCAGCAAAGACCCTTCTTCTCGGGATGCAGCTCGTCCTCGGGAAGCCTCTCCACAGAGGCGGCAGGGTGGGCCACCAGGGCCTGGTTGCCAGAAGCCCGCACTCATGGTAAGGATAAGGATGAAAAGCGCTGACTCAGGCACAGGCCAGGAGTACAGCGACACTTGGCTGACAGCGCCATGGTGAATGAGCTGATGCAACAGCTGCCGAAGTGACTGCTGAGCAGCCACATCAGAGAACAGCAGGTGGCGGAACTTGAGCGTGTGTAGGGAACTGGCCAGGGTCTCCAGAACCCTGCGGTTGGGCTCAGCCACCAACTCTGTTGCTCCCTGAAGCATGTTGCAGATGGTGAGTTGCCGGACATGGCGAGAGCTATGCAGAAGAGGTGAGAAGCGCTGGTCACAAAGACGCCTGTCAGAAGACACATCAATGGTACCACGTAGAACATGGGAAAAAAAGGCTTCCATAAACTTGGCTCGCCAACAGGTCACGCTCTGCAAGCAAAGAACATGCCAGATAGCTATAATCCTGTGCTGTCTATATCCATGAAACTCATTTCCATTTCCTTTGTCCCCGTTCCTCTCTGTACCAACAGCAAGCTGTTTACTGAGCACTCATGAGCCAGGCAATGTTCTAGATTACACAATTTCATTTAACATTTTTTTTTCTTTTCCTGTTTCTTTGAGACAGGGTCTTGCTTTGAAGTTCAGGCTGGCTCTGAGCTCACTATGTAGCCCAGGCAAGCCTGGAACTCAGTAATCCGCCTGTCTCTGCCTCCCGAGTGGTGGGATTACAGGCGTGAGCAACCACACCCGGCACTGTGGTATGTGGTATTGATTGCTGGTGGGCGTGAGTCTCCACGCCCAGCATTGTATGTGTTTACCGGGATCGAACTCAGGACCTTGCGCTTGCGAGGCAGGCGCCGGAACCACTGAGCTAAC
>PVIC010030182.1:0-22078 GCA_004025085.1 Thryonomys swinderianus
GTTTAGACCAAAAGAAATCCCTAGATAGTTCTTTACTTTCACCAGATTCATTCTGTTATGGTAATTTTTGAGCAGAGGACATTTTCAGAAATTGACTTGCATGACAACTAAAATGCTCAATCGCTTTGTCATACATTTAATGATCTTGATATGTTGAAAGTCAAATCTCTAATTCAGTATAGTATTTTTGAAAATCATAAAATTTAACAGAAAGTTACAATTTACTAAATCTTTTATTTTATAATATTGTATTTTATAACTGATAAATCTTATACTTCAAGGTATTATGTAGCATAATTGTGTGTTATGTTATTGACATAAATTGATTTCTATGATGCCCTAAAGAGAGAATAACTCTGTTATGAATTCAGTTTTAGTGTTAACCTGATTTGAGAAACTAATAAAATGAGAGATAAAGCTGTTAATTTGTTTATCTAATATATCTATAACAAATTTTTTTCATTTTTTTAAGCCTAAGTCAATACCTATTCTAATTGATTAAAATCATTTAACTTTCCTAGAATGGTCTTTGTGTATGTACATTTACTCTTGTTCATTATAAATATATACCATGGGAAAAGAAAAAAAACACTTTTTAAGGTTTTTACAGTCTCATCAGATATACTGAATACCATTTCATGCATACCTGTTTAGTGTTCTTTAAGGAAAACAGTTGATCATAACTGTTTTCATGTCTGAACTCTAAATTTTTCTGGCCCTTCCTTGGATTGTCAGATACATGGCACACTGTAATTTGTAACATTTGCCAAAACATCTAGACATCCTAGAAAAGGTAGATGCAAAATTGACAGGAGTTTAAACCATACTGTCACACGAATGATATATTATGCAATAGAAATAGCCTGGATTATGAAAACTTTTTAATTGAATTCTTTATTGGTGCATTTCATATACAGCTCACAATCACTCTCAACACTGAGGAATTTGTACCAGTATATGACACGAATTACTTCTCATTTTTACCCATAACCCTACTCACCCCCGAGCCCCCCACCCCCTATATACATGTGCTTTGAGTTAAAGACTAAGGGACTGACAAGTCACTACAAAACTGATGGCAAGTAAATGGAGCTCCACAGACGTGCGTGTCCATTATGACTATGTCAAAACATATGACTATGTCATTCTAGTGGCAAAAGTAAATTAGAATGTTCATTTGCTAAGAATTCTGACAAGAGGAGCCTGCCTGAAATATTTGGAGGTAACGAGACAATCATAATATTCCACTTAAGTGAGTGGGAGAAGGAGGAGAGACAAAATAAGAAAAGGAGACAAGAAAAACATCGGAGTGATATGATCTGGTGTTTTACTGTAAAGATGGAGGAAAATCCATACCAAAGAAGGTAAATAGCCCTTTAAAGCTGAAACATGCATGAAGCACATTGATCTTTAGAGATCACAGAAGTAATCCAATCTTATTGACACCTTAATTTTAAGTAATAACTCCCATTTATAGTTCTAACATCCAGGACTATATGACAACAAACATGTGAATCACAAGACCCTTAGTGAATTATTTTAACAGCACTGGGTAATGAATGCACATCTCAGCATAAAATTTTGTAAAGATTAAAATTGCCCAGCACATTAAGGGACTTGAGAAACATTAATTTTCTTTTAATGTTGCACAGGGTGTAAGGAAGACTTGAGCTGGAAACTAAAAGTGCGAATGTGTTTCCTTCCAAATTTTCTTAGCCAGGGAGAAATGATTACAATTATTTTAGAGAGATGAAAGAACTGGGAAAAGTAGAACTTGTTTGTTTTTCTTAGCATAAGCAGTTTTGCTGAACTGAATGATAATGCTACTTGGCCTTTAAAGTATGGTGAAAATTTTCTTGTGCAGAGCATGTCAGCTGAAAATTGAGTCACCTCAGTTCACTTACTGTGCGCTTGCATTCTGCCACTACTGCATCATATCAGCTCTTTTTCCTTCTACCCCATGGAGTTCAATCATAGGTTAGAAATTCCAATTGACTTATAGCTTTGAGACACTTAAACTTTTTTGAGTAGATAAAGAAATCTAACCAACATTAATAATTCTTGGAATGTGTCTGATTGTTACTGGTTGGAACTTTACTGCAGATTTCAAAGCAAGGATCTACCATAGGGTCATGGCTCCTGTGCAGCTGTACAACATGCTGGATGCCTTAACTCTTTAGATGCCATAAATAAATACCACATGCATACACACCCACACGTGTGCACAAACACATGTATACAAGTGCTCAGGGACCAGCATATCCCTTCCCATAGTTAGATTCCTACAACCTTCCTTTTCTTACAGAAGATGAATGGCCTCAATCAGAAAGTAAAATAGATTTTATTTAACCAATTGGAAGGAGCAATGTAAAACTTTACGACATATTTTTTCTGTTATACTATGACATGCACTTAAATATTATATATATGGAGATAAATTTATATACACATGAATTTTATATATATAAGGAGATAAATTTTATATATATGAGATAAAAATTACAATTCTGATATGATAGTCTGGAAGTCAAGTGACTTTGCAGATCTCAGAATTTAAATTCGAACTAAATATTTAATTAGAAAATAAATTATCATCTTACCTTTTTAAATGTAGTTTTTGAATCATTCAAGAATATTTCACTAAGAAATTTGTATATTTTAATTTTTCCTATTATGGTAATTATGTTTCTTTTACCTTTTGCTTCTAAACTACAATTCGAACAGTGTTCTTATTCAAGACTGTTATAGATCTAGTGTACTTTCTTAGATTTTGTTAAATCCATTAATACACATTAAAATAATTAAAGTGAGCTATACTACACTGAACCTGTCCAATTCTCAGAACATTTAAATTAATAGGACAAATATGTAAAAAGTTAACTCAAATTTTACTCAAACACCTGGGGAAAATGTTCCCAGGATATCATTGCTTAGATTCCAACACTGTTTCTGAGCATAATTTAAGTGGCATATATTATCTGATACTATAAAATTATCTTTCTGTAAAAATTAAAGATAAGTATGAACAGGTAAATTAACAAGATTTAATTTTATTTTTGAACAAATTTAAACATTTGTTTTGTAAATTTATTGAACTAAAAATAAACATATGAGACACTAGATTTCAATTTTAATTTTAGCAGATCCAATATATTTATCATAACTTGTGCTTCTATGTAAACCATCTCTTCATAATGATAAAATCTCATTACAGGAACTGTAGTCTCATGGAAATTTATACTTTCTGTGTCTTATGAGAGTCCACAGATTTATTTTTTTTCCTTAGACTTAGATAAGAGGATGAAAAAAGAGAAATCTGTTCACAGTAATACATAGACCAGGGAAATATAACTGATACAGAGAAAATATATCTTTTCAAAAGTGGATATAGATGAAAAACATAAAGACTTTGTATGCATAAAATTATTTGTTAATAAACCAAAATACTAGGGAACTCAATAAAGTAGATAATACTTTAAATTTGCGTGGAACTTTTGAGGAAAAAAGACGTTTATCACACACACATATATGATGATACAAAAATTCAAAATAAAAGTTTTCCATGAAGTATGAAACCTAGTTTATATCACAGCAACATATTCATTGGACAGGTAATCACCATAAGGCTTAAGGAGAGAGGAAAAGTTAATGACTTTAATAAATACTAAACTTTGATAAGAAAAAATGCTGCAATATGAAACAATGACAGAACTGAGTAAACAACTAACAACCAAATCAACTAAATAGTAAATGTTGTATAACAGTAAATGTCATTCACAAACAAACAAAGAAAAAGAAAGTAAACCAAACTTGGAAACTTATTATGTTTGTTTATCAGGGCTGGGGATTTAGCTCAGTGGTTCCAACACCCACCTCATAAGTGCAAGGTCTCAAGTTTACAAAGCTTATGTATATAGGGGCAGGGGAGTGTAGGGTAGGTAGGGAAAGGGGAAAAATGAAAATCAAGTCGTGTCATATACTGGTACAAATTCTGAATATTGAGCGTGATCCTGATGTGTAAATACGATGTACCAATAAATATTCAAATTAAAGAGAAAAGGCAGCACATTTATTTTTGTTTATCAAATCATTTGTTTAATGAAAATAATGGAAATATAAGAACTGTGAAAAATGTAAAATAATTCTAGACACAGTATTACTTCACAGCTACTGTCTGAAAAAGATCAAGAGAGAAACACAAACCTATCGTCACCATAAGCTCAGTCTTGGCTTAACAACTCTACCCTGAAATGTGTCTACCAAAGAGATCCTAGGAGCTGATTACTACATGGACACATATTATAAATAAAAAAGAAAATAATATAATTTGATAGGTTCTACAGTGTATGGGAATCTGAGCTTGGCCAAGCAACATCTGGAGGACTAGACACACATCAGAGCAGGGCTGTAATGAACACCTTCCTCTGTTTCCTGCTAATTTAGAAAGCAAGTGTGCCAAAATGTGCACAATCTGTTTACCTGTCTTCATCTTATCTCAGTTGGATTCAAGGTTCCAGTCTCAGAAGGGAAAGCATAAAATAAAATTAAGTATTAGAGCAACTGTTTCCTTTTCTTTAATTGGCTGAGGACATACTGTAAAGCAAACATTATAAAATGAAGTTACTAAACATATACTTTTGTATTTCAAGTGGTTTAATGAAATAGCTGAAGGAACTATTTTCTTAAATGTTAATTACAAGGAAATGACTAAGGAACAACAGCAAAAAGTAGGACTTGAAAATAATCAAAGCAATACAAAGGTACAGTAAAGATAAACGTCACACACAGACAATTCTGTTGGTCTCCATGTGCACTAATCAGTACCAGTTTTCCACTGATGACAGTTCTCTTCAAAACTAACAAAAATTTAAAGAATAGAAAAATTTAAAGAATACCATCTGAAAAATTAAAGATGGGGAGAAAAAGGAAGAAACAAGCAGAGAAAGAGATAAGGATTGATTTTTTTGTTTGTTTGTTTGTTTGTTTTTGAGTCAGGGTCTCGCTTTGCAGTTCAGGCTGGCCCTGAGCTCACTATGTAGCCCAGGCAAGCCTCGAACTCAGCAATCCTCCTGTCTCTGCCTCCCGAGTGCTGGGATTACAGGCCTGAGCCACCACACCTGGCAAGGATTGATTTTTAAGGCTCTTAATCCATTCTCTATTTTATCTCTCAATGGCTATGACACTGCGTATATTAAGTCTCCTTCATTCTATTTGTACCTATGTTGGTTATCAATTGTATTTCAGAGTGTAACCTCTCTGTAAATCAATGTAGTTCATGCTGTTGAATGTGATAAAGTTTGGAATTAAACTTTCCAAATTTATATTCCCTAAACTTCTACCAGTGGAGTAAGGAATGAAATAAACTATTGCATATTATACTTCCCAGTGTTATTATGACATATAATGATGATAAATATAATTTAACTTGATAAATAGATTCACTTTGATTAAGAAATTTTAATTAAAATAATCTTTAGCTATTTGTATTGTTCTTTTAAATGCTTCATGTAACTTTTAGCAAAATGCCAAATTGAAAAAAATAGCTGCAGCAGAAAGCTTAACCAAAATAATACCCAAATGTGTTCTGAAGCCAGTAAACATTATTTCTTCTAATGTTTCCTATTGTTATGATACTTTACTGTGAGCATATATGGAGCTACATTACCAAAAGATACTTGATACTTAGAAATACCTAAGTGATAAATGAGACTAAAGTATACAGTGATATTTACTGTGGTTCATACTCCATTGCTGCTCCCCTTTGGGATAGTATCATGCAAATGCATAGAGTACATTTGTTGTTTTGTTATTTTTCAGTACTGAGGATCGAACTCAGGGCCTTGCACTTGTCAGGCAGGTGCAATGCCACTGAGCTAATTCCCTAGGCCTGTACCCAGCACATTTGCTCACCCAATTCTTCGTCTATCTTTTCATTCTTATAATTGGCTGTTTTAAAATAGTCAACACAGAAGCTACTTAAAATGTTTCTTAAATTGCTTTGGTTTATATGTCATGTATAATTGGCCTTTGACAATTTATCTATTTTCTCCTATGTATCAAAAGAAAACATCTTTACTCTTCATAGAGCCTTTGACTTAGCTTTGACTAGTTCCAAAATTTCTCACTACCTTCATCAATTTATGTAGTGCCTATTCTCTTCTATTTAGTTCTTTTCCTCCCCACGATAGCTACTCTGTTACTCTGATTTCATTTATTTTTTCAAAACAACCACAAAAAGTTCCCATATACACAAATATAATTCACAGTCATATATTTACTGTTCATGGTTACAAGTCCTCTTAGTCACTATATTTATAAAAAATTAGCATTTATTAAAAACTATACTTCATTGGGTCTGATATTTCATTTTTTAATGATGAAATCATTAAGATCTAGAGAGTTAAATGTTAATTGATTTGCTAAATGTTAGAAGTAAGTGGTGGAGAATATTAAATATTCCTATAAAAGGATATCACATTTCTTATTTTTATTAATAGTAAGATTATCTTCTAAACTTCATTCATCCATTTTACTTTTCAAGAAATTTGTAACTGGACTCATGGCTCCACATTTATTTTGTGTTTGTTGAAGAAAATTTCAAAATACATTTGTTACTAAATGTTATTATTTCTTTTAACATCTTAAAATTTTTACTTATCTTGGATATTTAGATTTGTGACTTGTTTCTTATTCTTATAATTTTCTGTTCTTGGCTTTCACATTCTATATTCCCTTTGTTCATTTTCTCTTTATTTTTCCTTTGCTTTATACTTTTCTAACTTCAAACTTTATTTTTTCATTTGTTTCTACATTCTGTAAGATCTCATTTGGGCTTGTATTATTATTATATCCTAACTGAACTATTATAAAATCTGAGCACATGATTTTTTTTTCTCTCTTTTCATTATCTGAAAGGTCAAAACTAGACTTCACTATAGAACACATTCTGGTCAGCCAGGTAGAAATTAGAAAATGCACATTAAAAATATTGAATAAGTAAATAAACTTTATTTTGAAAGAACAATAATTATATTATTTTTACCTAAATTTTAAGACATGCTCACATAGAAATGATAAATTATATACCAGTACAAGTAACTATTAATAATTTGAGCAAGGAAAAATCGATACACGGAGACCACGTTATGCCATTGATGAGACTGTAGGAATAAGGATCCAGAGTAAAAGCAGAGCAGTGGAGAGGCTGAGCACCAGGATTCCAGCCCTGGAACTTCAGAGACAGAGGCAGAGGGAGAGGGAGAGGCAGAAGGATCACCCAGGGGCAGACTCAACTACATAGAGAAACCCTATCTCAGAGAAAAACAAAGCAAAACAAAATATTAGACATGTTAGATACATCTCTAGACAGATGTGACTGTATGTATGTGTGTAAATGGATGAAAACACAGATATTTTATATCTACTTCTATATTTATATCTCAAGTTGGTGAACTAAATTACCCAAAGGGCAGAAATCATGCCTGATTCATTTTTCCATTTATATTTCACATGACACATAATAGTCATCTATTAATAGAATTAAACTAAAAGTGAACTGAGTGCCCTGAGAAAGTTTCCATCATATTGCTATAAAATTGTTCAAATACAGTTATGAAGAATAAAACATTTGACATATTTTTGGTTGCAAACAAAATGTATTCATCTGATTTAGTATTTCCACAATAATCATGAAAATGCATATGCAAATATTGATGTACTCCAAAGAATTTTCATATCTACTGCCATGTTTGATTAAATTGGCTTTATATTTACAGTCATATTGCATAACAGTTTGAGCAAACGTTTTTCTCAATTTATAAATCTAAAATCAAATATCTTTGTAGTGGTACAAAATGAGTTCACTGCAAAGTGAAATTATTTCTTAAGCTCTGGTCTCTGCCTTCTAATCTTGCCCTTCTCTGATTTGTAATTTTCCTTCCTCAGAATATACTTGGCTTTATTGAAGTTTCTCCATTAGTTTTCATTGTTATTCAAATACTGCCAGGGTAAGTGTTCATAAAAAAGGGGCAATGTTCAAACTATAATTTTTTGTATTTCTTTCAATATTTTTATCACAGAGAAATTTTATTTTAGTTTCCTTAGTAGAAAGCGGGATTCTTAGTGAATTCTAGTAGTTTTTTTACGTCTTTTTTATAAATTAAAAATAACTTTGCCTACATTCCAACTCAGCTCTTCATCCAATGATAGTCTGGTTGGTTCTTGAAGCTTTTCAGGTTCTAAAACATAGAGTTGGACACTATTCATCAGACAAAATATCACAATACAATAAAATTTTGTATATCAACCTTAGCTACACATTGGAAATAGCTTAGGAGCTTAAAACTATTGCCCTGAACTGACTGCAGGCCAAACAATTACATTAGAATTTCTGGGTGATTTTGTAATAGCGGCCATTCTTTGTGGAATGAGATGAAATCTCAGTGTTGTTTTTTTTGTTGTTGTTGTTTTTGGGTTTTTTTTGTTTGTTTGTTTTTGTTTGTTTGCTTTTTGGAGACAGGGTCTTGCTTTGTAGTTCAGGCTGGCCCTGAGCTCACTATGGTGCCCAGGCAAGCCGCCGCGAACTCAGCAATCCTCCTATCTCTGCCTCCCGAGTGCTGGGATGACAGGCGTGAGCCACCACGTCCAGCATTATATGTGGTAACCGGGGATCGAACTCAGGTCCTTACGCTTGCGAGGCAGGCGCTGGAACCACTGAGCTAACCCTCCGGCCCCTCAGTGTTGTTTTTATTTGCATCTCTCGAATGACCAGAGATATTGAACATTTCTTCATATGCTTCTTAGCTGCTTTGACGTCTGCCTCTGAGAAGTGTCTGTTCAATTAAGATGCCCATTTTTGAATTCAGTCATTGAAGAACTGTATGATTTCTCAGAAAACTAGGACTAGGGATCCCGTTTGACTCTGCTATCCCCCTGCTAGAAATATACCCAAAGGAAATTTTAAAATCACATTGGAAAGACAGAGGTACACCCTTGTTGATAGCAGCTCAGTTTGTGATAGCTCAATCTTGGAAACAACCCAAATGTCCATCAACTGGAGACTGGATATAGAAAATTTGTGTTTTTTTTTTAATAAAGTGGAGTATTATTCTGCCATAAAGAATGACAAAATTCGTTCATCTATGTGCAAATGGATACACCTGGAGGGCACAGTAATAAGTGAAATAAATAGATCACAGATAGGCAAATACCAGATCTTCTCTCTGATGTGAGCACTTGTAGATGCAAATGAGCTTTAGAAAGTATAACAGTTTTTGTAGAATGGGAAATTTCCAAAGGAAATTTGTTGTGGGAATATAATAAGGGGAAGGAAGGAATAAATATGATTCTGAAAGAAAATAAAAGAGCATGTATATAGGGAGTGGGGAGGCGTGGGTAAGGATATGGATAAAAATGAGAATTAACTTGTGTCATATATTGGTACAAATTCCCCAATGTTATGTGTGATTGTGAGTTGTATATAAAAGGTACCAATAAAAAATTCAATTAAAAAAATTTCTGGGTGAGACCCAGTAGTATCTAGTGTTCATTTTTCCCACATGACTGCAAGGTGCCTCTAAATTTGAGGACCTTTTCTATGGGGAATATAATTTGGTTTATTGCATTAATTCATTTAGGGCCCTGTGAGGATTTCATGATTATGTCACTTACCACATGATAAATTTACCAAGATGGCTAGAAGTATGATGTGGACTGATAATTCCTTTATATTTAATTTTTATTAAAAATCATATGATCTTTTGCCCATTGAGCTCTACTCAGTAAGCGGCCTATTGGCTGGTTGTGGCTTCCTTCAACAACTAGCTCTCTGTATCTCCCTCCGTAAGCCTTCACTAATGCAGAAGTGCCGACTCTCAGACTAATTAATTACTCTGTTGGACCCATCACACTACAAGCTGCCACTCCATTTACCTTTAGCACTGTGTACGCAAACTGCTGTCATTCTAAGTATAGTGTGTCATAAGAAATGCTGCAGCTAATGGCGACCGCAGCCAGCACTCACGACGCTAAATTATGCTGCCATTCCACACTATCATTCTTCTGCATCGTGAGCAGATCCGTTTATTAGAACACCTCATCGTGTGGCACACACCAATTATTTTTACAAACGACAAACTGCAAACAGGTCTTGTAATTGCACGTTAGTGAACCAAGTCAAGTCTATAAACAAAATCACTCACTCCCTTATTACCTCTTTTACCTCCTCCTATAATTCTCTACCCGTGGACTGAAGGTCTTTTCTTGCATTTGATCTTCTTTTTAATTCTTCAAGAACAGTACACTTTCAGTTCAAATGTCTTAAAACCTTAGAAATTGCTTAGGGTGTCTTCATACCTCATGGCTGCCTGCCTATATTGAGAGTTAATGTAGAAAAGCCATTACTGGGGCAATGAGCATCAGGCCAGAATTATGTAGCTAATTAGAAGACTCAGATGCTGGTTTAAAAAAAAAGAAAAAGAAAAAAGTCAATTTTTTCTTCACCACTGCAGTACTGGGACAGAAGGAATTAGAGCAGATATTCCCAGCGGAATCACATCTTTCTTTTATTGCCCCAGATTTCCATCAGTTTGTCCCTGTTGTACTTTGTATTTCATTTTACATACAGCACACCAAATCCACCTTTTACATAGAGAGTCTACAACTTAAAGTTTTGACTCTAATCTATGGTGACATTTTGGTTTTTATCAAGTTTTTTCTTCTGGTGCTTCCCTGGAGTCACTGAGTACATCCTACATTTAAAGTATCTACCACATGCTTGGAACTATATTAATTCCTCTGCTCCATGTGATCTTCTCCCCCGACCTTTGCTCTGTAATCATATTTTCTGAAAATTTCAAGATAGTTGATGGCTCACTGTAAGGGAAGGCAAAACAGACATGCATTTTCTGATCAAAGGGTCAAGTCACCCAAGTGTACTCCACTGCAGCAGCAGGAAGGAATTATTGATTGGCTCCCTTCATATAGACCTTTTTTTGTTTTTTACAACATCCACAACAAAAGCCAGAAAGAATGAATAAACAACAAACAAAGCAAAACAGAATCTCCCAGTTAAGACCTCTCCTACTGCTCCTTTCTCAGGGTGTCCAGTTTGGCCACCTAATCAGGCAGCAGTGCCGAGGGACAGTTTTGCAGACAGTGCGAGGACCAGGGAGACACCTGCTTTCCCAGCTTATTAGGAGGAGGAGGCTTTCCAGGCTGAGACGGGCTGCTGAGCAAAACAACGCATGAATGCTAAGGGCCAGCACTGGGAGAGACAACATGTATTTCCAAAGCCTCCTCTGATCCTAAGCTTCACACCATTATTTCTTGTTCAAATCGTAGCCTTACAGTTCTGACCCCTTAGAATTTACATAGATTATTTATTTCTAAAATGTCTTAACAATATGTGACTTGCCATGTCCTTTCATGATTACTATCTACAAATTTTAAAAATATTCTGTAGTGCTTGAAGATCCAGGTAATTAACACAGACCAATTCACTAAGCTCCCTACCTCCGTAGACTGAATGCTGAGAAGTACTGCACCTGTGTAGCAGCTGGTGAGGCCCATGAGTGTGGCCTTATGTGGAAAAAGGGCCTTTGGCAATGGGAGGTGAGCGCTTAGGTTCATCGCGTGTACTTATATAATACCTCAGTGAAGAAATGGACACGAAGAAGGAGAATGGTGTGAAAATAGACTTATGCCACCACAAACCACGGAACCTGGATCCAGTGAACACTGAAAGAAGTGTGAACGAATTCTTAAAACCTCCAAAGAAAGAAGGGTCCAGTCAATGCCATGATTTCAGACTTCACAACCATGAGAGGACTGATCTTAGTTTTGTTTTTTTTAAGTGTTCTGGTGGCCCCCAAAACTAATATGCCTACCAAATTCTAAAAAGTGTACATAGTCAAATCTATAACTACATATGGCCTATTTTATAATGTGATTATTTTATGGTCACTATAAGTAAATATAGCAGAGGGAACATAGGGAGATGGCAGGAGAAGTATTATATTAGGAATATCCCCCTTGATTCGAGAAGATAATATTCAGATGGATGTATTTTATGGCAAAAAGGACCTGACCAACAGAAAAACAAAATAGGCTGAAACATACTTCACATGAAGGAACAGAAGAACAAACCTATAAAAGTGAGGAAAAATAGAAATACGTCAGCAATTTGGCAGGACTAAAAAGTAAAATGAGAGAGGTGTCAGGATGTGAGGCTGGCCAGGTGGCTGTGGGATGTGTGAGTTAATGCTGTGTAGAAATGAGCTTTCTTTATTTTAGGGCTTCCTGGCTCTCAAAGAAGTGGAGTGTGGAAACCTTTGGAAATGAAGTTGTGAGACTTGTGAAAACATGGCTTGTTTCCTGGGAGTGACAAATGTATTTTAGTATTTGGAGGAAATAAATAGTGTATTTCAGTGGCTTTGAAGAGACGTCAATCCACAAATTATTTATAATATAGAAGATGCAACTTATATACTATTGAAACTCTGTAACATGGGGCCTCACCAGTGACATAATTGTATGTAAATATAATTAAGGAGAGATGCTTTTGTTAGTCCATAGAATCACATAGAAACAAAAATGTTGTTCTCCTTTGCAGTGAGAAATGCTTTAGGTGCAGACGTTAAGAGCATGGTATGTCAAGTAGTCTTAACTGCGAACTGAATGAAGCGCTTCATGGAGAAGTGATTTGATCAAAGGGTGCTATATCCATCCGTATATACCCTTATGTTCTAGCTGAATGCACTGTTGGGGACAAGGACTGGCACGACGTGGCTGCCTAGGGATGTGCTGTTGATGGACCCCTCTTTTGCTGGCACCTTCTCCGGCCCTCTCTGCATCCAGCTAGCGTGAGGTAAGTAGCATTTCTTTGCTAATAAGTTAGCTTACCAAAGGCTGAATCCTCTGAAACTGTGAGGGAAAAAAAATCTTCCTCCTTTAACTTTTTATGTTGAATCATTGGTCCCAGCAAGAAAAAGCTGACCGCTACACAAAACTAAATAGAAGGAAATGAGACCACATTAACACCAACAGCATATAACAATGGCAGATACATTTTACTGAGCAATTATTAGGTAGCAGATCATATATGGAGCATTAAAATAATATTTCTAATATATATTTACCAACAGATCATTAAAGATGAGGTAGATGATGATGGTAAAGTTATAATGAAAAGACCTGATTAATAACAAATATGATTAAGGTCCCTCAATATTTTCATTGCTTCATTTCAATGTTTAATCCCTTAATTACACATTGATTGGGTAATTAAGGGATTAAATTATAATTATTAATTATGTGTCAATGTCAGAAGATATGCCAGAAAGCTGAAATTTATTACCAGTAAAATATTATCTGAAGTAATAATTAACTTTATGATAAAATGTAGTAATTCATCAAGTTAAAATTTTTACCTTATAGATAAAGCGACTGAATGAATTTGATACATTGGAAAACACACTAGTGATAAATATTTTGTGATTTTCATACCTATGTAATAAAATCATAATATTATCATGAGGGACATAGACATTCTCCATTGTATGCTGGCAATGAATTAACTAGGTGCTTTCATTTTGTTGCCTTTATTTCTACTTCGGAGAGATTTCTTGTAGCTCAGTTGTGGTAGAAATGTTTTCCTGTTAGGCTGTAGTAAGCTTGTCCCAGAGGGCTCCAACATACAGAAAAACTTCAAACGTTTTCAGTGGGGAATGGGCTGGGTTGAACCGTCTACATTTGGGTATTTCCAAGAACAAGAATGTCAGGGATGGACTTTGTCACTGGGTTAGGACCACAAGATGTAGTTAGAGCTTTTGATGGTGCTGCACTCCCTTTTGTTATCCACGCATACTAAGGAAAGTTCTCTTAACTGAATAGACGCTATTTATGAAGTCACTGTGATTAAGGAAGGGTCAGTACTCACCCTGGAAGAGAAATTATCCAGTGGAAGGAAACAAGCAGTTATTTTCTCATTTATTATTAAAATATCACCTTTCCTCTACTGTGTTTATTTTAATAAAGTCCTGTCATATAGGTAGTTAATTACTGACAGTTATTATCATCATCAAAAGGGCCATGAAAATTTGAAATGTGTTATTTATCATACATTCAATAACCCTTACAACTTTACCATGAGATCATCAACTGCCAATTTTCCATACAAAATCTATTTACCAAAACTGTTCACTTATTATGAAGTATTGTGATGATCCTAACACACATTAAAGTCCTGTTTTACAGAATGAACTCTGTTGTAAATTTGTGCCTTATTATTTCTTTCTTTTTTTTTTTTTTAGACAGGGTCTTGCTTTGTAGTTCAGGCTGGCCCTGAGCTCACTATGTAACCCATGCAAGCCGCGAACTCAGCAATCCTCCTGTCTCCGCCTCTGGGTGTTAGGATTACAGGTGTGAGCCACCACGTCAGGCATTGTGGTATGTGGTATTGATTGCTGGTGGGTGTGAGTCACCAGGCCCAGCATTATACGTGGCTACTGGTGATGAACTCAGGAACTTGCCCTAGCAAGGCAGATGCTGGAACCGCTGAGCTAAATCTCTGGCCCCTGAATTTTCTTTTTACAATTGCTTAAAGCAATTACATGTAAGTTTTTTATGTCACCAAACTACTGAGATTATTTTACTCAACATCATCAATGATGTTGAAATTGATGCATCTGTTTGTCATTTTTAGTTCCTATTTTTCCCCTCAATAAATCTTAGACATAACTTATAATTACTCAAATATTTTCTTCATTTTTTTTTCTGGGAGACAATAATATATTCTAGATCAAGGTTGGTAGAACTATGGTACAAAGGCCACAGGGAGTTATTTGTAGTGTTGAAATCTCTGAATAGTTCCCATCAGTGTTCTAGATCTTTCACTGTCAGTTTTTGTTTTCAAAAGTTAACATATTAGAATTTCTCAGAAAATACATCCAGTATAATAATTTTAAATATTGGGCTGGAGATTTAGCTTAGTGGTTTCAGCACCTGCCTAATGTGAGGTCCCTGGTTTGATACACTGTAACCACGTACAGCAATACCAGGCGTGGTGACTCACGCCCACTGGCTATCAGTACCACATTCCACAAATGCCTGGTTTGGTGGCTCAAGCCTATAATCCCAGCACTTGGGAGGCAAAGGAAGGAGGATTGCTGAGTTCCAGGCTTGCCTGAGCTACATAGTGAGCTCAGGGCCAGCCTGAACTACAAAGCGAGAGCCTGTCTTAAAAAAATAATAACAATATTAATTTTAAATATAATTTATTATTATATTGTTTACCATATAACTCAGACTGCAATCTGTATCACTTTTCTATATGTTTATTTTGAGAGTTTTTTTTTGTTGTTGTTGTTGTCTGCCTCTTTGTTATTGCTGTTTTTAGAAAAGGTCTCAGTGTGTATTTCAGGCTGGCCTTGAACTACTAATTATGCAGCCCAGGCTGGCCTCAAAATAGCAGTGATCCTCCTGCCTCCCAAGCCATGGGATTGCAGGCATGTGTTACCAAGTCCAGCTCCACGTTTATTTTCTAAAATCCAAATATGCATACATACATACATACATACATTATATATATATATATATATATATATATATATATATATATATATATATATATGTACATAAATACAAGAAAAATTGCCTATCTGGCATCTCTAGTTCAGTATGTAATGGAAATCCCCAAACTGGATTTTGAAATTGGCTAAACCTCCGCTCTCCTATATTTTGAATCTTTACTTTGTTATGGCTTATATACTTCCATTTATAGCACCAAATGTCTCTAGCTATTTACACCAGATTCTTTCTGTCATCTTTGAATTCTGTTTCTTTTCTTCAACCTTTATCTGGTCATTTCAATAAAGCTGGTTATAGTCTACATCAAAGAGTGTTCATATTACTATTTAATGAGCATAAAGCATCAATTTGCAAAAAGAAACTGTAAAGACTGGCCACACAGTAATGTGAATAAATGCAACTTTACTGATTTGCAGACTGCAAAAATAGTTAAGCTCATAACTTTTATATGTAGGTTATTGCAACTGAAAGTACTTTTTGAAACATAGCAATTATAAAAAAATATTCAGAACTTGACACTCTACCCATCTCATCCCGCTTTTGACACCTTTATCAAGGCCACTGTCCATTTTTTGTTTTGCAAGGATTCCTACATGGGAGGGGTACACAGTAAAAAGTATTCTTAGGGATCTCTGTTATTCTTCATCTCTTCCCTTGTCAGTCTTTTTTAATTGAATTCTTTATTGGTATATTTTATATACAGTTCACAATCACACTCAACATTGGGGAATATGTATCAATATGTGACACGAGTTAATTCTCATTTTTACCCATATCCATACTCACCCTACAACCCCCCATCCCTGATATTTTTAAAATCATATTTATTCTTCCCCTCATTACTTTCCACTATCACTTTCCCTTTGAATATTTCCTATTTCACAAAATATATTATATATTCTAGAACTCATTTGTATCTATGGGTTCTCGAGAAAAGATATGGTATTTACATATCTGTGACCTATTTATTTTACTTATTAGTGTGTCCTCAAGGTGTGCCCACTTGAGTATAAATGACTCAAACTTGTCATTCTTCATGAAAGAGTAATACTCCATTTTATTTTTTCAAAAATCCACATCTTTTTTATCCAATTTTCACTTGATGAGCATTTGGGTTGTTTCTGAAACTTAGCTATCACAAATGGAGCTGCTATGCACATGGGTGTATGTATGTCTCTATGATATGATTCTTTTAATTATTTTGAGTATATTACAGGGAAACAGTAGGGTCAAATGGGACCTCCAATTATATCTCCACAATGGTTTCACAAATCTAGTGGAAGAACAGTGGAAAAGGGTTCCTTCCTCCCCACAACCTCACCAGCATTTATTGCTGGTTAATTTCTCAGCAGCAGTTGTTCTTTGCTGAGTGAGATGGAATCTCAGTGTTGTTTTCATCTGCATCTCTCAAATGACCAATGATGTAGAATATTTTTTTTCATATGCTTCTTGGCTTTTACTTCTGCCTCTGAGAAGTGTCCGTTCATTTCAGGTGCCCATTTGTTTTTTTTTGAGACAGGGTCTCGCTTTGTAGTTCAGGCTGGCTCTGAGCTCACTATGTAGCCCAGGCAAGCCTTGAACTCAACAATCCTCCTGCCTCTGCCTCCTGAGTGCTGGGATTACAGGCGTGAGCCACCACGCCCGGCCAGATGCCCATTTTTTAATTGGGTCTTTAAACTTGGAGGGGACAGATTTGTTTAAGTTCTTTATATATTATAGGCAGTAGTCCTCTGACAAACAGCTAGTAAAGATTTTTTCCATGATGTTGGTTGTCTTTTACCTATGCCAGTGGATTCTTTGGTTGTGCAGAAGCTTTTTAGTAGGATGAGATCCCATTTGTTGATTCTTTCTGCTAGTTCTCATTCTATAGAAGTTTTGTTCATAAAGTCTCTCCCTAAGCTAATGTCTCCAAAAGTTTTACCTAATCTGTTTTGCAGCAGGTTTAGTGTTTCTGTTTTAATGTTTAAGTCTCATTGTGATTTTAGTTTAGTACATGGTGAAAGAGATAGGTCTAGCTTCAGTTTTTGGCAGGTAAAACCCCATTTTTTCAGCACCATTTGTTAAAGAGGCCATCTTTCCTCTATTGAGGATGTTTGGCTCCTTTGTCAAAGATAAAGTGGCTTAGTGTATCGGGAGTTGTTTCTGGATCTTCCAATCTATTCCACTGGTCCTCAGGTCTGTTACTTTGCCAGTACCATGCAGTTTTTATCATAGTGGCTTTATAGTACAGTACCCCCTGACATGTCCTTGCTGCTTAGAATTACTTTTGCTATTCCAGGTCTTTTCTTGTTTCAGATGAATTGTTGGTTTATTTTCTCTAGCTCTGTGAAGTACGATGTTGGGATTTCAATTGGGATTGCATTAAATCTGTATAGTACTGGTTCTTTTTCTGTCTTTTCTGTACAACGGCCAAAGCAATGCTGTGAAAGAAGCAACTGGGTCCTGTCTTGAGGTTTTCTTTCTCAGTCGGGGTAGAAATTCATATTATTGGCATGATTTATAAAGATCCTGTTTTTTCTCATCTCTCTGGCTTTCTGTTCAGCTTTTTCCAAAATGGTCTCAAATTATTTGACACCGTGGACCCTCTGCTGCTCCACTTAAGGCCCTCTCATGTCTATATGATAATGCCTTCCCTTCCTCAACATCTTCAGTGTCACCTCTTTAGTGAATTAAATTTTATTTTTATCTGCTGAAAATGCTTAACATAATATTTCTCCTTTTATCTGTTTTCTTGAGCACTTCCCAATAGACCAACTATTGTAATGTAAGCAAAAATAACAATCTAGTGAGTTATCTTAATCAAAGTTATCTTCTTAATTTTATTGAGAAGCTATGTGACAGTAGAGGGACAGACTTTCAAAGTTGTTATCCTTACTCACCCAGTAACTGAGGAGAATGTGGCATAGAGCATTTTCTAAAAATTACCTCAATAATTTTTCCCATCTCATATGCTCTTCTTGTAATTTCACATTTAGTCCCCTCTGATTAAAAAGTAAAAATGTGCCCCCTTCTCTTCAATTTGTGCGTGCTTATGAATATGAAAAAAGTGACCCAATGTGACTTTTAAGCTCAAACATGTTTCTCTATGGATGTTCTGATTTCAGTGCCATGAGAAGGTCCAGGTCACATGAAGAGTATATTTGTCTTCTCTTACAGGGCCTCAGATGAATTTTGGAATTAAAACCAGTGTTACTATTTGAAATCCAAGACAAGTCATCCCTCATGGACCCCATCCACATTCCTTCTCTATATATGCCAAAAGAAATAAAACTGTTGTTTTAAAACTTTACATTTGGAGATGGTATGTTATGCAGCAATAAATAGTTAGAAAGAGAACCTAGAAAAGGTATATTTTCTCTTAAGCAATTTAATTAAAATTACATAATTTTATTGTGACCCATTTCCTCTGAAGTCAATCAGTTGGCCAAATCTAATTGTTATTGTTACTTTTAGAATGAGAAATTAGAAAATATAATTTCATGGTATGATTAAGAATATGAAAATGGTTGTACAAGTCTACAATCCCACCAACAGTGGAGAAAGGTACCTTTCTCCCCACATCCATGCCTGCATTTATTGTGGGTTGATTTTGTGATAGTGACCATTCTTTGTGGAGTGAGATGAAATCTCAGGGTTGTTTTCATCTGCATCCCTCAAATGACAGTGATGTTGAGCATTTCTTCATATGCTTCTTGGCTGCTCTGACTTCTGCCTCTGAGAAGTGTCTGTTCATTTCAGATGCCCATTTTTGAATTGGGTCTTTAAACTTGGGGAGGCTGATCTGTTTGAGTTCTTTATATATTGTAGATAATAGCCCTTTGTCTGATAAACAGCTAGTAAAGACTTTTTTCCCATGTTGTTGGTTGTTTTTTAGCAGTGCCAGTGACTTCTTTTGCTGTTCAGAAGCTTTTCAGAAGGATGAGAACCCATTTGTTGATTCTTTTTGCTAGTTCTTGTGCTATAGGGGTTTTATTCATAAAGTCTATGCCTAAACCAATGTCTCTAAGAGTTTTACCTAGCCTGTTTTCCAGCAGGCTTATTGTTTCTGTTTTAATGTTTAAGTCTCGTATCCATTGTGAGTTTAGTTTTGTGCATGGTGAAAGAGATAGGTCTAGGTTTAGCTTTTGGGAGGTTAAAGCCCAGTTTTTCCAGCAACATTTGTTAAAGAGGCTGTTTTTCCTCCATTGGGGATGTTTGGTTCCTTTGTCAAAGATAAGGTGGCTTAGTGTATCCAGAGTTGTTTCTGGGTCTTCTAATCTATTCCACTGGTCCTCAGGTCTGTTACTTTGCCAGTACCATACAGTTTTTATCGCAACAGCTTTATAGTAGAGTTTTAAATTGGGGATTGTAATTCCCCCTGCCATGTTGTGGCTGCTTAGAATTACTTTTACTGTTGGTGGGATTGCAGACTTATGCAACCATTGTGGAGATACGTGTGTAGATTTCTCAGAAAACTAGGACTAGGTGTCCCATTTGACCCTGCTATCCCCCTGCTAGGAATATACCCAAAAGAATTTTAAAAATCATATTGGAAAGACAGATGTGCACCCTTGTTCATAGCAGCTCAGTTTTTGATAGCTCAATCTTGGAAACAACCCAAATGCCCATCAACTGGAGACTGGATAAAGAAGATTTTTTTTAATATAAAATGGAGTATTAGTCTGCCATAAAGAATGACAACATCAAATAATTTATGTGCAAATGGAGACACCTGGAGAATATATTTATAATTGAAATAAATAGATCACAGATAGGCAAATATCGGATCTTCTCTTTTATATGAACACCTGTAGATGCAAATGAGCTCTAGAAATTATGACAGTTTTTATAGAATGGGAAATTTCCATAGGAAATCTGGTGTAGGAATGTAATGAGGGGAAGGAATAAATATGATTCAGAAAGAAGATTTAAGAGTATGTATAAAGGGGGTGGGGAGGTGTGGGTGGGCAGGGATATGGGTAAAAATGAGAATTAACTTGTGTCATATACTGGTACAAATTCCCCAATGTTATGTGATTGTGTGATGTATATAAATTATACCAATAAAGAATTCAATTTAAAAAAGAATATGAAAATGCAGTTATACACTATCACCCAAAGAAATAGTACCTAGTCTTACAATATTTATCTTTATTTTCTAACACAAATTGAAAGAAAAGCAATATACAGGGTTTCTTTTGTATTTACTAACATGTCCTTGAACATAATGCGCATACAACTATAATTTCTCAATGCAGGTTTGGACTTTTAGGTCAAGTTACATCAAACTGCTAAGCTGCTTGTAATGTGGAGCCTGTGTGGTACTTGACTGGACATTATGGTTACTTCTACTGTGATTGCCACATTATGTCTCTTATAGTATGAAACAGTCTCATTGCCTATAGTTATAAATTTGATAAATGGATTTTTATGCCATATCTTGACAGGCCTCGGCACACAGGTTAAAGTGCTACATAAGTAATTAAAGAATCTAGGTGCCTATAAGCTGAGGTGACTTTGTGGCTATAAGTTTATGACCAAAGTAAGGGTTTATCTATTAATTAATATTTATATTTAAATAAGACTTAAAGATTATGGAAGAGTGCATTGTTTCCAATGTATTTAATTCCCATTGGCTCCATTCATTTTCTACTTTGTAGGGAGAAAACAGGCATAAATTGAAATAACAAAAAAAAAAAATAGAGTCCTTAGAATGTTTTTAAAAAAGAGAACAAAGAAAACAGTAATACTTGTGATACATGTAATACTTTTGTGGCTGTTTATTCAGACATTTGTAAATATGTATTTGTAGTACATAATGATTATATTCATTGTAGGGGATTGGTACATATATATAACACTTTTATTTCCTTTAACCCAGACACCTTTTTATTTTTCCACCACCAGATTTATATATTTATTTATTTATAAGAGTTTCCACAGTGAGTAGGGGATCTCATATGTGTGTATACGTGTGTGTGTGTGTGTGTATTATATACCTTCACCCCTGTGGCCATCATCACCCTCAATGACCACTTAGTCAAGTTCATTTCCTGGTATAACAATGAATTTGGCTACAGCAACAGGGTGGTGGACCTAATGGTCCACATGGCCTCCAAAGAGTGAGCACCCCCACCACCCAATGAGACCCAGAGAGAAAGGCCATGCCCCACAGTCCTGCTTCTAAGAATCTCCCCTGTTCGTGATAGCTCAATCTTGGAAACAATCCAAATGTCCATCAACTGGAGAGTGGATAAAGAAGATGTGGTTTTTTTACAAAATGGAGTATTACTCTGCCATAAAGAATGACAAGACCGATCCATTTAGGTGCAAATGGAGACATCTGGAGGATATACTAATAAGTGAAATCAATAGATCACAGATAGACAATTTCCGGATCTTCTCTCTGGCATGAACACCTGTAGATGCAAATGAGTTCTAGAAAGTAGGACAGCTTTTATAGAGTGGAAAATTTCCATAGGAAACTTGGTGTGGGAATGTGATGAGGGGAAGG